>VZTJ01001887.1:544286-651814 GCA_013397795.1 Orthonyx spaldingii | reverse complement strand
GCTCCGGGCAAGCCTCGCCCCGGCCTGCGGCCGCTTTTCAGCTCCCGCCCGGCCCCGGGGACAGGTCGCCTGCTCTTGGTGACTTGTGGTCAGGGACGGCCCGTTAATACAGGCGTGGGATCCCGTATTTACTGCCCAAAGAATTCAAAAACCAGGGTGGGGATGAATCGTAGTCAATGAGGTTGGAAAGGACCTCGCAGATCATCGCGTCCAACCTATGAGCGAACAGCACCTTGTAAATGACATCATGTCACCGAGTGCCACGTCCAGTCTTTCGTTAAACAGCTCCAGGACAGTGACTCCGCCACCTCCCTGTGCAGCCCCTTCCCACTGAGTGATATCTGGGCTGCCCGCAGCCCCCAAGCCACACATGGAAATGTGCCTCGGGTTCTTCAATAAAACCTTGTTTGGGGGCAGTACCATGTATGAGGCTGGAGTCTTCACAGACTGTTCTGCTCATCAAAGCAGGGCAGTTGCTGCGAGGTCAGTACTTAAAGGGTTCCTCATTTCACTCTGTAGCACCTTTCCACAGCTGCCATCGTCCCTTCAGCAGGATCACCTGAGGCTGTAAAAAAAGCTTCCTGACCATGACACTCTTTTCTCAGGGAATCTGTATGCTTGACAAACAATACATTTAACAAATAGTATTCTAACCTTAGGCCCAAAGTCCCAGCTCAGTACCTAGTGGCACTGTCAGGAACTTCACAGAGTCCCATAGATCTCAGTTCAAAAACTGAATGGTATCACTGCAGAAATTTGGTCTTGCTTTCCATAAGACTAATTCACATTTTCAAGTGGCTTTTTATGGCCACTTTTTTTTTTACTTTTTCCCACCTCTAATGGATAAAAAAAGTATACTTTTTACAGCATTTTTTGAAGATTTGTATTTAAAATTATCTTTTAGCCCCGGCTGGAATCACACAGCTGTGAAAAATCTTAAAGATGGAAAATTAATTACAAAATAGGAGTTAAACCACAAAATCATCCGTGAACCTGGCCAGGGTCAGCTTCCAGGGATTCAGAGGATCAGGACTGAACCACCAAAAAGGCAGAAAAACTGTACTACACCATCATAGTCTTCCTGTGTGGAAGAGCTTATTTTAGGATTTTATTTTCATACCTGATCCATGCTAAACACATTTATTTATTTATTTATTTATTTATTTAAACTTCTTGGCACCAAGCATTTAAGTTTGGAGACTTGCTCTTCAATTAGAACCCACAGAGGAAGCAGGTGAAACAATGTCAGTGCACATTTTTATTACAATGAAGACAGAGGTCAATGACTGACAATTGCTACAGCTTCATCCAGGCATTAACAGATCCAGTAAGCCAGCTGAGGATCACAGGTTGCACAGAGAGACCCCAGTAAAGGTGACAGAGGTGCCAGACGAGGCACAGCACGATGGCCCCTGCATCAGTGAGAACAATCCAGCTGGGGCTTCCCTCATTTCCACTACAGTCAGACACCATAAGGCCTTATAACAACATTACATGCTTTTAAGAAAGACATTCCACTCCTCTGAAAGATTATTATATCTGCTGCAAAAAATATTAAAATGCAATGCTAGCTTGAGATCAATGGTTTAACTGAGAAAAACGAGACCAGTTAAAACACAGTATTTAAAAAAACACTATACTTTTTCATATTTAAAAAAGGAAAAACAGGTTTTAAGATACTGAAAGGTTCAAGAGTACAAAAATATTTACCTTTTAGAAATACCCAAGCCTACAATCACATAAAATAAGTCTCAACTTAATATAAAAATCTTCATAAAAATATGGCCACCTATATTTAACCCAAGTCCTCAAACCTGTCCTGTGCTGATAAAAAGGCTTTCTTGAAAAATTTAGTTACATCTAAACAGCAATTCTTTAGATTAACTGTGTAAAGTAAAAACTTGATTAAACACTGCTGTTATTAGAGAAATTGACTGGGAAGGGATGAGAACATCAGGACTCACAGGACACTGGTTCCCTCATGCCATGTAACATTTATGGCAAAAGCGTAACTGCAGGAAATTAAAAACAGTATTTCCACTCCCAAAAGCAGCTTGAGTTAATTGCACAAGTTCCTTGCATTCGTTACAAAGCTTAATATTTGTGCTTGAACTTCAGGGAGAGCCTCATTCTTGGGCCAAGCGCCAGCACAAGACAACCTACCCTGAACTCCTGCATTAGAGATGAGACACTGTGCTTTTGTTGGCCCTTACAGAAGGTGAATCAGGGCTAATTGTTATTTATAGAGGATAAAAATCCGTCTACCAGGTCTGACCAAGAAGTGCACGCACAGCCAATAAATACAAAAATAAAAGGAATTACACTCTTCAAACAATGTAGTGTTCATAAAACAGTAGTAGCACAACTCTAAACTCTACATTTGTCTTTATCCAATCTAGTTTTGCTGAACTTTAAAAAAAAAACCCAACCCGACATACATAATCTGTAGGATTTGAAAAACAAAACACTGTTTCTGTCAGTGTTTGGGTTTTTTTTAAAAATCCCCTGTAGTCCCAAATTAGTCCTTTTGAATTTTTAATAGCTGCAGGTGAACGTATCCAGTACAGAACGTCAGATGTCCGTGAGCATCAAATCACCTTTAAGTTTGTAAATAGCACAAAGGTTTTGCGAAACCTTTTGAAACTGCAGTGAGTGTTCTCTGAAGGTGCAGAACTAAGTGGTATATATTCAAAGAAGAAATTAAATACTTTGGGAAAATGAAAAAACAACACCTCAAGAGATCTAAAAAACTGCTTATGCCCATATACCATGAAAAATCTGAAAGCTAAAACTGCATGTTTGGACAGAGTCACTGACTTGCTATAGCTCACTTTTCTGTTGAAAGTGGGCATGGTCCACCAGAAAGTCAGCAGTTATAGTCCTTACTCAGTGCTCCAGATTTCCCCCCTTCCCCAAAGACACTGAAGATTCACAAAGCCGAGGGCTTTGGGTGGGCTCAGGCTTTATGAAAAAGCAGCAGGTTTTGCAGGAACAGGGGGATCCCAGGTCCTGGGAAAAGCAAGTGACATCTAAAGCCACTCTGATGTTATGTTTAAAACCCATGTCCTTACAGTAAAGTCTATGTCTGCTCTGCTGCAAATGAATTCTGAGTCCACTTAGTCTAAGGGGTTTGGTCACAGATTTCAAAGGAGGCCAGGATCTTTCTTTCAGGTTTTGAAAGGCAGACACCCAGCTTCCCTTCCTCCAGTCAACACACAAAGTGAGAAAAAACACCAGCATTATGTTTGCTTTTCCTTGCTACATTTTTTTTCCTTTCAGCAGCTTTCATCTGGTACCTGATTGCCTGGAGTCACTGCTGTATTATTCCTAAGGCTCACTTCTAGCTTACTCCTTGACTCTTTTGTGTTTAGCATAGACAGGCTCCCGTTTCTCAGTGGGGTCTGTGTCTGCTGACAAACCTCAGGAATCAGGACACTGAATTACAGACTAAAAGTCCTACAGGAGTAGACAGCATCTGGTCAGTAAACTATGTAATTTGGGGACAGTAGCACGGGGGATAACAACTATGGTGCAGTAGCTATTGGGTTTTGTTCATTTTCCTCTGGCAGAAAATGCATTTTGAGATGATCTTGTTCTTCTTTCAGCCCCACTGAGAGGTGTGTCCTTCTTCACAAAGGTGTTATCAGACTTTTAGGACTCTCCTTGGAACTCCTAATGCCAGTGGTTTGTTGCCCATTTCTGAAACTGAAAGCAAGTAAAAGACTGAAAACTAGAGAACGTTTTCCAGGGGATGCTATCAGACACTTCCCTCTCCTAGCAAGGACCACTACATTAACCATGTTACACTGCTAATATAAACGTTAGATGAAATCTAATGCTCTGTACAATGTAATTTGCTGGATGGCAGCAGCAGTGCAGCACACAATGCTTGGAACTTGAACATCATTCAGCAACTATAATTCAGTTACTTCAGGCTGTTGATGCAAAAAGCCTCCAAGGGGAATCTGGTTTGACTCTAGGATTTCCAGCTACAGTTTGTCAACTGCAAAGCTGGAAAGCCACAGGTCAGACATGTAAGAAGTCCCTAATTGTGATAAAGAGCAACATGTCCTTGCTCAAAGATCCTAGTCTAGAAACTTTTCTTATTCTGAAAGCATAATGACAGCTCTTTATACTGACCAGGAATTAGATACAGGAAATTCTAGCTTTTTCAAGCTATTATTGCTTACAGGGGCAAATTCTGTTCCAATACCAGTTCTCACTGAGCTGACTGGTGGCTACACAGCTGCTCTTTGGTTAATTCAGTTTCCCTCTGATGCTCTAAGAATTTTTCTCACACTGTAGTGGATGTGCATAGATTTGAGTGGAAATGTTTGCTTGGGGTACCCTAAACAGCAATGTTGGTGGGGCAAGAGAATGGTCGTTGCTTACAGCTAAATCATGTAAGCCAGAGGAAAAGCTGTCCTGGTCTGTCTCTGGCTGCCCAGAAAGAGGCTAGAAAGTTGAAATCCTGCGTTTAATTTCAAATAGTACCTGAAGAATTTACACTGAAAGAAGGAAGTGTTTCATAATGCATATAATCCTACTAAATAAATAGTTTAAAGGAATAGTTTAAATAAACAGTCAAGGAGAGTGAGTGATATAATAGGATGGAAAGTGTCTGGAGATCTGAAGCAACAGCCTTAGGGTGCTATGAAGGTCAGCCTTGCTTTGTTAGGACATATTAACTCTCAGGTTCAGACATTCTGGAGAAATTGTATGATGTCATTGTCTGTTGAATTAACAACCCAAAAGAAAACAATCTGAAGGGCACTTGGAAAGTCTTGTAGTTTTGCAGTGGACCTGAAGAAACATGTTTCCTGATTGTGAGAAGGGACTGTGTTCTGAATTCCTGTGAAGCACAGGATGAATGAAAGCTGCCTTACCATTTCACCTTCAGCATCTGCTCAAAGCTCTCGGGCAGTGGATTGCCGTAGCTCTCCGGGAGAAACAGGGTAAGGATCCCAATCAGCACAGTCAGGCTTCCCATCAGGATATATGGTAGGAATCTGTCGTAGGCACCTGGCAGAACACAGAACATTCCAACAGTACTTAATGTCCACAATTGACAGACCCACATGTAAAGTTTATATTCCAAACACTGCTGTAATGCAGAATTAATTTGGAATAATTAGCTGAAAGATTCATCAGTATCAAAGGTGAATCCAAAGCTGAGTTACATCTGTTACCTGCCAGCAGTCAAAGGGACTTTTCAATTTTAAAGCTTCAACATGTGCTCTTGGATGGCCACACCTACCATAATTTCATGCCAACCCCCTGTTTGTGTAGCAGCTAAAAGTTTGGGTTGGGTTTTTTTGGTTTTTTTTTTACATTTTCGACTGGGATAACCAACATCTTTGCAAGGCAATAGCTCTGCTGGAGTCTTCAGTACCACACTGTCATCAAGAACCAAATCCTCTGTTAAATAATACAATATGAGGGAATAAAATTGCATGTAAGCAATGAAGCAGTCATCACTGCCTGAGATTGTGTGTCCTGCTGGGCTGATGCAAAAGAAGGGCAGAGACTTAAGTAGTCAGCTGAACAGGTCAGTAACAGACTAACAGCTCATTAATGGGGAAATGCTTTAATGCCTTCCTTAATGAAAAGGGAGACAACATCAGGCTTCTTGAAACACACATGAGGCTCTGACCTTGATCTACCCAGAATATTATTTTGGACTTGAACGCAGCAGCCCCTGCCAGCAGCCTGAAGCTGGCACGCAAGTGTTTAGGCAGGATGCAAGATCCTCAAGATACAACAGCACAGTAATGAAAAGGTCTTTCAGAAAAGGGATTATCTAGGAGTTAAAGTATTTAAGATAAAGTACCAAACTGGACTTGATAGCTTTATTTTATAGTTGGGATAGAGCAGTATGTTTTATACTGTATGGAAGAAACTCAGATTAAAGAGAGGACATCTGGATATGTCTCACAGAGCCGAAGTTTGTGATCTGATCTGCTCTGTGTTTTTGAGCTGGATGAACTGCAAGGTCCTAATTTAGCTCTAGCAAATAGCAGCAGCTGACAAGCTTCTGCTAAAACCTCTTGAAGTTTAAACCTCTATTTTGATGTTTGGAACAAGATTTCCTAAAGACTGAGACTGTGGATACCTGGGAGAAAAAACCACCACAAACCCACAAAAAACAATCAGTAAAAACGTTATTTTGTCTATGTCTCTCTCTTAGTGCTGCAATGGACACTGAAGGAGGACTCTCCTAAGGAGAGTCACAGTCCTGCTGACCCTTTTACTTTACATTTGCACTGTACAAGTTGGAAACCAAGACAAGGTATTTTCATCATTTTTTGGTACAGTGTGTTCCAGTTACACTGGAATGCAGAGATAAGTCAACACTGATTAGTTACAGATAGTCATCTCCTCTCCCCTTTCCTGGCATGGAGAACCAGCACTAACCCCTCAGCAGTACACTAGCAGTGTTCTGCCAGAGCCAGCAAGTCCTGCTCATGCTGTATCAAACATCTCAGCAGGAAGCAACACTCTTTAGGGGCAGAGAGAGTTGAGATGGGTCCAGTGATGGCAGAAGGAAATAAATCATATGTGACTGAAAGAAAGAGGGGATTGAGCACCCCATACTGAACAGCAGGTATTCAGATACTTCCACCCTTAGTCACCTAATCTCTATCACTCTTTCCTGTCTGCAACACAAGGAACATTTTTATGTATTAAACAAAAAGCAAACCAAAACAAAAAATATTTGTCAGTTAATATGTGTGCAGCATTCAGAATGTGATGGCATTGAGTGTCAAAAAAAGCCTGTGAGGAAATAAATAATTCTGCTTACAGAAATATTGATCAATAAGAAAAAGCAAAATGAATGAATGCTGAGATGACTGGCTTAGAAACTAAAAAAAAAATTAAAACAGAAATCACTTCAAGTAACACACTTTTGTGCTACTTACCCTGTATGTTTTCCATGTATTACTTTAGAGAGCACAAATCCTGGGAATGTTTGGATTCCCACCTGGTTTATCTCCTGACACACCCATCTCAGGATGCACACGGAGAGTACCGTGCAATGAATTTTCTACTGCTACATTTCCTTACTTGCAAGACCACTTCTTGCCACGCTCTCCTGGGAAACTGACTGGCATCCCAAGATGTGATTATCATTCCAGCCACTCCACTTGCACAGTTTATAAACATCATCATTGTATTGGACCAGTTCTAACCCACTCCAGTGATATATGAATGGTCCCTAAAGGAATGAAGTGCCTGATCCTTTTGTGAAGCCCAAGGAACTTCACTTAATTTCTACCATGTGTGACAGTGAACCCACACCCAAGCTGCGAGAAGGGACTGAAACAACAACAAGTGAAGGGACTTAAAGCTGAGCCTGCACTGCAGAAGCTCAGACAACTTCTCTGGGCAGTTGAATGGTGCAAGGCAAGAAAGACAAGATATCTCACCCAGGTAAACAAAGTAAGGAGCAATGATGCTGCCCAGCCTGGAGGCCGTGGAAGTCGCTCCGACTGCCATATTTCGCACTAGTGTTGGGTACAGCTCCACGTTGTAGACATAAAGCATTGAAAATGCAGCCGTGATGCCGAACTTCCCAAGCATCACCAGTCCAACAGAGAGGACATTCAGATCTGGAGGAGAAAAAAATAAAATCAAGGTGAATAAACAACACCCTGTGCTTATTACTTGTATTTCTTCTACATCCAAGACTGTATTCAGTGTTTCTCCTAAAGGTTGTGAGTTTGGTGATTTAGGTTTTTTAAATTATACAAAATATTAATCCCATCCCTAGATGACTCCGAACTCCCCACTAAGCATAATGTAGATACTTAGGTTATTTTGTATTTTTCAGATTTTGGTTGTCTTCAAGTAAAACAGCTTTCTTGAAATGGAACAAAACTCTGGATTACACAGCAATAATCTACAAGCTTGAACCCACCCCTTTTTCACAAAATCCTGTGGAGATTTACACACAGTGAAATCTGGATGCAGGTTTTCCTAGCCTGGAAGCACAACCAGATAAATCACAGTACACTTTCAGCTCTCATTTTAGAAGCTGGTTCCCCTGAACTATATAAAGCTCAGTAATTTGACACAATAAATGAGAGTCGAGTATGATTCAGCATATACATATGTGTCCTAGTTTGAAGACAGGTGTCTGCTAAGGAAGGCAGGAGCCTTCCTTGGAATAGGAAATGTAATCCCCTTCCCTCCGAATTAGTATAATTTTGAAATTAAAGGGGCTTTCAGGCAATGTTGTGGGAAAAGGAATAACAGTTCTTTACTAATATATATACATATACATACATATATATATATATATCAAGACAGACAAACAGCAACAATGGTGACCACAACAAACAAGAACAGAGCAAACCCCCAGTCCAGTCTTTTCTTGCTCCCTGTTAGCAATTAGGCAGGACGGGTGCGATGGCTCCTCCTTGGCTGCAGGGGGCGCTGTAGCACGGGGTCTCAGCTGTCTCTCCCCGGCAGTAATGGTGGGTGCAGCCGGCAGGGAGGGATGGGGCCAGAGCTTCTTGTAGGCAAAAATCCCGGAGCTGCAGCAGGGGCACGGCAGGGCTGGGCAGGGCAGCCTGGCTCCTGAATCACGGCCAGCAGGGGCTGGCTCCAGGAGAAGGGGAGGGGAAGGGGCTCGGGGATCCCGGGTCTTTCCTTTCCCCTGAGCACCACAGCAGATGGTGGAGGGTCCCTCGTCCGGTGAATTAGGGTGGTAAATAGGTCCCAGCGGAACAGCTGCTGTTATGGGCAGAGCTCTACTCACGGGAAAAGCAGGCAAGCAGCAGGAGCCAGGAAAACTCCACAGTGGTGACAAGCAACTGCAGCTTCCTTCTCCTCTGAATGCCGAGAGGCAAAGAGACTGAGCTACTGCTCCCCTTGCCTTTTCCCAGCCCAGCTGTCAGGAGATCTCTGCCTCCTTCAAGAGGGAATGTCCAAATAAGGGAATAGCTACTTACAAGTTTTTTTACCCGACTGGTCTTTCTATTGTTTTTCCTAAGCACCCAGTCGTTATGGTGTCTTAGCAATGTATGGGCAAAAATTCTCTATGATAAGAGAAACAAAAAGAAGGATTCCAAACCCCAACAATATGCAATAAAAAAACCTAAGGCTGCATGGGATCAGCATAAACTTGACCTCAAATTCTAAAGCTGATTCGGGTTTCCAGTAATTTTGCAGAACTATTACACAGTACCATAACATAGTTTGAATATTTCATATAGTGAAGTCACTTGTTTAATTTTGTACCTGCAGGAACCAGCTGAATGAAGAGGACAACACTTCCCCCTAAAAAAAAGGTGCCAGATAAGGAGTAGCGCCGTGGGAGGGAGCGGAGGAGAAGCCAGGCGATCACATAAGCTGGAACTTCAATAAGAGCTGAGAGGAAACAGTTGATGTAGGCATTTCCATGCCAGTCTGGAGTGCTGAGGGACAGGCCAAAGTAACCAACTGATGTGAAAAACCTGAGAAAAGCAATAAAACCAAATTATTCCAGAAACAGCAGTCTCTGAACACCTTCAGTGTTGCCTCTGATGTTGTTACAAAAATAGGATATCCACAAAGCACCGCCACAGGCATTGTGGCTTAAAAAAGTCTCAGTGGCAACCCCATCTTTCTAATTCTGTCATCCCATCCAGTGATCATATCCACAGCAGCTTGAAGACACCTCAGATTTTCTCTGTCTTTCCTGCATACACTACACCAAGTAAAAAGCTTTTGGAAGTCGTTCACAAAGGCTTTTCACTGTAATGGACTCAACAGCACAATGAAACTCTTGAAAGCTTCCCAAGCCAACTACATTCCAACGTGTAGCCAGTGTCAGGATCTCCCACCCTCAGCAGTTCCATTACATCTTATTTAATCTTCACAGAGAGCTGGATGTTCGTGTTTCAAGTCTCAGGAGTGCCTTACTATGGCATGCCAAGTGTGCTAGCCAGTTCCTTTCTGCTGGGGGGAATATGGACAGCAAAGGGTCCTGGTTTGTCTATATGGCATTATTGGGTCCTCATTTCTCGTGGCTGCCCAGGCAGGATCTCACTGAGGTGTGCACAGTACAGAAACACAACAAAAATGCTGGCCATGGGTCTGGCTCTTGTTATGTTACTGAGTTACTGCCTTTGCTTCAAGAAGCACATTTCTCTTCAAATAGAGATTACAGAGATTACAAAAAAAAACAACAAAAAAAAGCAGCATACCTCAAAATACACAAGTTGTTACATATAGTTTTCTAACTACTTTACATCTGAGTCAAGGCTACTGTCTCCTTATTTTTGTGTATTAATGCAGTGTGGGTGCGAGGCCATTGAGGGCCATGTACCAGCCAAGGACCACTGGAGATGGGCTCTGAGGCTCAGACTTATTATGTAAACCTGTGGCATGTGCCCTCAAATCAGAAACTGTTCTATTGCCTGGGTACTTTAGGAATACACATTTCCTTACCACAAAAGTAATGACATAATAGTAATAGTTGCAATGTTTCGGGTTCGAAATAGGTCCAGAAGGATAGCCTTCTGCTGCTGCTGAGGCTTCGAATCCTGCATCTGAAGGAAAAAGGAAAACAAAACCAAAAAAATTCCCACACACCTACGAGCAAGACAACCTCTGCTACCCACAATCCGGGCAGTTACGGAGTTATGACTATCAGGGGATAACTAGTCAGCCCAAGGGCCACTTCTGCACCAGGGAGGGCAGTCCTTAGGTGGAGCTTGTTTCTGCACCCAGCTGTACTCATGGGAGTTTCCATTGCACCACGATGACTAATTAGAAAGGAGTACCAGCTGACCAGACAGATGAGCTAACGTTTCCTTAAGGATCTCACACAGTACTTCCAGAAGTAACCTCATTACCAAAGCGCCATTTTTCTGTTCATTCTGGGCACGGTCCATTCAGCTCTCTTCAGCCTTCATAAGTGATGTGAAATAAATGCAGGAAATCACCCAGTTTTGCTGCCTGCCAGCACCCTGACAGGGAGATGAACAGATGAGAGAGGTTGGTGAGGTGGCCAGGGCACATCATAGGAGCATTCACTACCTCAGATTGGAGATGGAGGGTCTGGTTTGAGGCTTGAAGCAGAAACCTTCTGGGTGGCATTAGAGTGCCCTTCTGCCTGCACACTTTGCCACAAGGGCAAAGCCAGCATTTGTGGCCAGGCTTCCCCCAGGCCCAAAGAACAAACACCCTGGTTCTCCCTATGGGACTATCCAGGAGATACCCTTTCCTAGGAATACATGATGGTTTCCAAGAAATGTCTTTCTTGTAACATTTGAAAAATACTTCCAACATGAGACTTCGCATGCAGGTATCATCCTCAGGCGTTTTTGGACAGATGCTTTGGCACACAAAATTTCCATGAAGCAGCTGAGCTGCTTCTTCTTCTTCTGTAACAGCAGTCTCCTTGTTTTAAGAAAATATACAGGAATGATAAAATGCTGCAACCCAAAAAACTCATCTCCAGTTTGAAAGACATCTGAGGCTTGGCTGTGAAGTAAGGCAAGTGCTTTTCCATGGTTGGTGTAGAATGAACTTCCCATAATTGGAACACACACTTCAAATTACACTAAAACTTCCACTTGGGAAAGAGATCTTCAGCCAAAATCCAAGTGTGACAGTCAAGTGACGGATCCTGCCCAGGGGAGGGATAACTCGCAGGATCTCTGTCCTGCAGGCACTGCAGAGGAGCACACGGTGCTTTGCTTTCTGCTCTACCAGCAGACACCAAACGCAGGTGCCAGCATAAGGCAGTAGAGGAAGATCTGACCTACAGACACACGATCATTAATGATGCAAGGCTGGAGGAGTCTTTGCACAAGAAAACTGCTTCTTAGGGAGGAGCTCCACTGAGGGCAGAGCCAGTAGAGGGGGAGATGAGCACAGGAACCAGCCATTCCACGGTGGCTATGCTGCTCCCTGGCTTGCTGGGCTGCCAGGTTTGCACTAGACTTTCTTCTTTTAACCAACAGATATAAAATACAAGAAAAACACAATTCTGAAGAAGAGCTTGATGTTCTTCACTCACATCATGGTTTTAAAGTCCCCCTGTAGCACTTGGGTGCTTTGGCTGGTTTGTGCAACCTGAAGAGTCCCTCAGGCTCCATGAAGCCCCAGCTCACGTGGGTGCTGATTTCAGGTCCCCTATGTAGCCCCCCTGCAAAGGGCTGATACTAAACTGCAAACCGCTAATAATGCACAAACTGAAATGGACACAAACACATTTTCCTTGGGTCTTTGCAGTGCCCAAAGGATGAAGCAACCTGGGTCACCTTTGCTTTGAAAACCACAACAAACCACTGCTGAGGAAGAGAATTTGACTGTAAAAAGCAAACAAATAAAACCTCCCTCTGGGTTCTCACTTTGATCTCGCTAACCCAGCACTCACCGCAGGCCAACAGGCACTGCCAGCCCAAGAGCTGCTGGCGCAAACCAGTCCTCTGCTGGCATTTCTCAACAAGTCAACCAACCAAATGGGGAAATGCCAGCGAGGTAAAGTACCAGGATGCATGAAACATACCTCTGAAGTATCAAAAAGTATGGCTGGGGCTGGAATGCCATTTATTTTTGCAGCCTTTCGGATAATAGCTTCTGCTTCTTTATATCTTCCCTGGGAGATCAGCCACCGAGGAGACTCAGGAATGACCCTGTAATAAGTTTCAGAATAAATGATTCAATGTTTTCCCAAAAGTAAAAAGTTATAAAAAACATATTTATTATGTCTATGAGTTACACTGGGATCTCACAGATTGCTTGCAGCAGGAGACAGCCAGCACAGAAATATGTGGGCAATGTAATTCAAATATATGGGGCTGTTTTATTCTTATGCTAAAGCAGATGCTTTATCCTCAATGGTTGTTTTTTAAGGAATAATTGATGTCCACCAGATGTCACCAAATAGACAGAAAGGATGGGGGTGTGAATCAAAAATATTCTTAGGAAACTGCACATGATGTGGAAATGCTTTAAATATGCACAGGGTGTATTTAAAGGTTCTGTGTCATAGGAATCTTATATACAAACCTCACCATGTCACCACAGCTCTGAGGCAGATTCTCCCAGGCAGAGGGCAGGGGCAGTGTCCCCTTGCAGAGTTGATGACATTTTCTAATCAATTATAGGCACATGTTGAGTGAATTAACACCAAACACAGGACAGAAAACTTTAACTTTCCTTAACTAAATCCTTTGGTCTTAACAGATGCCACCTTCCTCCCTTTAGCCAGCAGCACTTTCTCCTCTCCTTAGAAAAAAGCAGGTCAGACACTCCTTTTCTGATGAGCCGTAAAGACTGACTCAAAGCCAAGTCAATAATTTCAAACATCAGATGATTTATATCTGATCATTAATCACTAATGGGACTTTCTGTAAGATGAGCTGCCTCCACTGCTCTTCTTACTGGGAAAGCTGAGGATCTTGAGACTGCAGAGACAATGCTGTGAACCTTCTGGAGAGTTTGGAAGGGAAATGAGTAAAATAACAAGAGTAGCACAGAGCAGAGGGATGTGCAAGTCATGTGGCCTGTGGAAGCAGTGGGTCCACATGCCCAAATGCCAGCTGACACCAACCTGCCTTGGCAGAGCTTTGCCAGCGCACCTTGATCTCCATCTACCCCCACACAGGCCCCAGACAAAGTGCCATCAGAGGAAGTTTATGGCATTTTTAAGTGTAAGGTTTTAAAAGGCCTAGAAATTCCCACCCCGTAAATTTCAAAGCAGGACTCTGAAGCCATGCACTGGGGACAAATTTCCTGTGCCTCACAGTGCCTGTTCTATAGCACACGTCAGAGAGGCTCCCACCCAAAACCAGCCTCCCCAGACAACAGCTGCTTGGTGCAGAGGGAAATGCTGCTGTGATGAAGGAGTTTGAAACACTTCAAGTTAAATAAGCAAACTGACCCTTGAACAGAGTCAGACTCTTTAAAATCCAATGACAGCAGAGGTAGAGCTGAAAAGCATTTTAAAGGGTTGGTTTGAAGACTAAGGTTAAAAAAACCCCAACTAACCAACAAACCATCAGCAGATACTTCTAACAAGACTGGGACATGCAGGAGGTCTTTTAGACTATAGAACAGTGTGTCTAAATGACTTAACTGTTATAAAGATGCTAATTGCTTACTTATAGGTATAACTTTTTCAAGATAGCAAGAAGAAAGGAGTTCTCTGAATAATATGAATGAACTCTTCCTGTTGTGATTTATCTTTATTTTAAGAGTGTGAGTGATACCTTGCCTTTCCTATTTCCAAACACCTGTACCTTCAGAAAACAGCAGATGCCCAAGGCAGCAACAGAAGAGGGCTATCTGCCCTTCTTCAATGCTTCTGTCCAGCTAACAAGAGCAGGGCTTCAAGCACATAGCACCAAGGAGGCTCTCTAGGTAGTTACTCAACTTAAAATTGGCAAGAAAAATCCAAACAAAAAAATGTCCCCTCAAGGCAAAGCCTTCTCAAATGGCGAAAAGCGCCCCTCCTCCCCGACCCCCTGCCCTTACCCAGCCCTAGCACAAAGAGCATCAGGCGGGAGGGGAGGTGGGAAGCGTGGCCTCGGCATGGACTCACCACCAGAGCGGGATGCAGAACAGCCCCGGGACAGTGAGCGCCAGCAGCAGCATCCGCCAGTCTCTGATGAAGTAAGCAAACAGTGGCAGCAACATGTAGCCAATTGCAAAAAATATGCAAACTCCTAATGTAGAGAATAGAATACGAACTGATTTGCCAAGAATTTCTGTGCCTGTTTAAAACAAGGGAGGTTGGATTAGCATTTTAACTCTGTTTTCAGCATGACTAAATACTTTATTGCATTTACAAACAAAAAAGTAAGCTAAACGATCTTAGAAAAGAGCAGCACAGCACGGACCAGCCTGTACAGAAAAGCTGCTGGGAGTATTGGGAACCTTCAGATAAAGAAGCTACTTCTGTTTGCTTTGATTAATGCATTGGCAGAGACAGATAAGAACAGGCATGGGGGATGGCCAGCAGACTTCCAGAAGCCTTCCCCACACACTCACCTATGACACAGCCTGCTCCCCCACTTAACCCATTGGGATTTAAGATGAATTCACTGCTTGGCACTTCTGGAAAAGCAAAGGTCCGTGCACAGCAGACTGACACGGGATGGAAGGATGTGAATTTACAGTGAGGTGGGAGCAAATACCCCACCTATTTTTTGGAACAGAAGAAAGGTTGCAATGTTGGATCAGCACATCACGGGCTGAAGGACAGAACCAGGGAACATGGCATCCTCTAATAATGTTACTGTTCATGTAGCCAGGCAGCAACATAATGTTGAGTAATAAAAACGGAGACTGTTCTAAGTCTTAAACAGCACCTAAACTCTTTTACAATAAAACACCCAGCCACTGCTTAACAGAATCCAGTGATGCCCTCAAGTCCACCTCACTTCTCCTTGAGCTCTCAGCCCCTGGTCTACAGAGCTCTCCTTCACATTAGGAGCACAGCAAGGACCATAACTGCCACAGTTTGATCTGGACTCAATTAAAACGCAAACAAACACTGAGCAAACAGGAGGGTCACAAAGTGTGGAGAGTGTACTTGGGTTGTGTATCATGGCAAAACTTCCAACATTTGTTATTGCAGAGAAGATGAAAAAAAATACCCAAGACTGGAAAACCCTCCTATTTGATAGTTACATGAATTCTCATTTCAGAAACCTGGAGTAACTGAGTCAAGTCACAGTAAAAAAACCCTGAAAATAAGAATTTGCTGGGCTAAAATGAGTGTGTGGGGATAAATGATACCATCTTCCTCTTGACTTGCTCTTGTTTAGAGGGGCTCTCTTGGGAGAGTTCAGATACTTGAAACGTTGGTTTATGCCTGTTAAATGTTACAATTTGTGTCAATTCAAAGCCAATATGAGATGACATCTTTCAACTACAGTTCCCTTGTCTCCTGCCTTTCCTCCTCCCTCATTCTCCTAGCCATGGAGTAACAGTTCTTGGACAATATACCAACATGCCTTCACAAACCTCTGTAGTGTTTTACACTCCCAGAACCTGAACATAACAGTTTTGAGCACAGAGAACAGCTGGGGCCTAAGGCTAAGAGAGAAATTTCACAGCATGTGGCTGAGAAACCCCCAGCATTGTCTACAGAAGTTCACCAATAGCTCAGGGGGGAACTATTCTCATGAAGATGGACAATAGTGCAAAGGGCAGGATGAGCCTGAGTGGCTAGGGATGCTGAAACACAGTCTGAGCTGCACATGGTGAGGCAACACGTGTTGGGATGTTGAAAGTTTGAATGACACGAGAGAAACCTGCACTGAACTTGGAAAAAAACCCACTGCACTTGGGGATGGAGGGTGCCAGGGCTGCAGCACAGCCAGGGTCGACAGGGCCTGTATAGGTGCTGGTGTCACTGCTCCCCTCCCAAGAACAGGTCAGCCCTGCCTGCTCTTGGATGAAACAAGAGGAGCATCTCCAGCACATCCTGTAATCAGGATGGGCTTTCTTAAGGAGTTACTTTTCTTTTTATGGGGATATTCTCCTATTCAGCACCTCTATCATGTGTGGCTTCCTGGAAGCTCCCAGATTTGCCTTGCCATAGGCAGAAGTCACAGTGCTTATGGGGACACACCAGCTGTGGAGTGTAGGGTGGGAAGAACCACCCTCCATAAGTACCTCCCTCCTCACCCAGGACAGTCAGCTGATGGCTCACTTAAATGAGGAAGCTATTGTCTAGGTTAGTTTAGATTAATGCGGCCCTTAGAACCAGCCTCAAGGCTGCTGGGGAATGGCCAGCACTGCTGGCAGGTGCCCCAGGCATCTGCCTCTCTGCTCCCTGGGAGCCATCGCTGCTGTGACAACTCGGCAGAGGAGAGGATAGCACAAGAGACAACACAATGGGGCAAGGGCCAGCAAACAACAGATGAGCAATTAAACAAGCCTAATGATACTTGGGGAGACCCAGTGCCCTCTCTCAACAGCAGGACCATTTGCCCATGGGGTGTTCCTGGACCCCCCTTCCAGCTTTGCTTCTGCTGAGCACTGAGGCAGCATCCCAATCCACATCCGGCTGTGCCCCACATTTCTAGGGGAGCTGAGAGCTAAATTCTTGCCTTATCAGAACCAGCACCTCTATGCAACATCCACATGTTTCCACAAGGATTTTCAGCTCTACCCAGTGCTGTACCTCCGAGCCTTCCATGGCAGGTATTTGCTCCTGCTCCATCAGCTCCACACAAGAATTAAACTACCAGGACAGTGGGAGCAGTTGCAATGGTGACAGCAATGGCAGGAACAATGACAATGGTGATGGCAACATGGGATCTCCCTGCTGACAGCCTGACCTTAATTCTCCCTGTGCCACAGGCAGCAGTGACCCATGACTGCTTGGGGACACAGTGCTGTATCCTCTTCATCACACTGACTTCATATTGTGCTCTTTTGAACTATTTTTTCCCTGTTAAAGCCTCATGGAGTAGGAAAGACCAGCATTAACTGTTAACATACAATTTTAATCTAGCTCACAGTACAAATCTACAAATAATGTTGACACCAGGGGTTTAAAAATGGCCACAAATATATATGTGCACACTTTAAAGACAGCTCTTGCAAATCCCAGTTTCCCCCCTGAGACCTGCATCACTCATCATGCCCATGCAGTTGCCTTTCCTGAAACCCCCGTGCCTAGTGGGGTGCCCTTCCCCATGGGGTCCCTGGTTCCCTGCAGGGGCCCCAGCAGTAACTGCAGCCATGCAGCTGCTGGGTCTTTCTTCCTACACTCCCCATGGAAAAGAAAGCAAACCTTAGCTTCCAAAAATTAGGACTTTATCACTGATCTCAACACCAAGAGCAATGACTTTATGGCTAATGGGGCTTTGGCACCCACCCAGCTCCTCTGCTCAGGTCCCCCTGACACTCATTGTGCCTGGAAATGCTGGTTTGGTCCAAGGCTTTGCACTCAGGTATGCACTGACCCCTCTGCAAAGGGTGCAGAGGGAGGCAGGGATGAACCCAAGTGCCTTCTCTATCTCAGACCTGCTGCTGCTGCTAAACCCTGAACGCTGCCGAGAATGTCTTCTCCAAAGAGGAATGAAATGTATGTTTATTTAGACTCTTCCTGCTCCCTTTTTTTTTTCTCTAAACCTATAGAAAGTATAGGCTGGCAGAATGGCAGAGCAAAAAACTCATACTGTCCTAAAGTAGGAATTTTACCAGTGAAGATTTACCACTGTCTAATTAAATGATACAGGCTCAGAGGGAAAAAAATAAGAGTACATTAAGCAAACATTAATCTAATGCAAACATATTCATACCCAAAATGAAGGCCACCACGTAGTTAGAGATCTGTCCCATCCCCACAATGAGAAAGAGCACGGTGAACATCTCCCAGCTGGTGGAAAAGATCTGCAGGAAGCTGAAGCCAGTCTGCACAGCCATTGTCAAAAAAAGGATATTCTTCCTGCCAAACCTTTGGTAAAGAAAAAGATTATTACTGAAACAGCATGTATTTATGGTGAGGGCTATGTAAGAGGGCACAAAGGAGAACAAATATCCAACCTCAAATGATGCAGCTTAGCACAACCTGAAGTTCTGTTCATCTTAAAGAATTTCACTATTTTCATATGCACTAAAAAATATTAAAATTTCCAAGACCCACAAGACAGAGAAGAAAAGTTATGAGCAGAGACTTCAGGGAGCCACTAGATAGAGATTAAGGAGACCAGGCCACAGTACAGTAGAGAGACACGTGCAGACTGCAAGCCACACAGCTGAAAGTTAGGAAATGATGGCTTTTAGGCTACTGGCATCTATACTTTGCAACACCATTATGCTTGGAGTGTGCTAATAGCTTTGTCAACTGGTTTCAGTCTGAGTTGCCATACATACTACACCCTTCCTCTCACCTGTTCCTCTGCATTAGGATTACATGGCATGTTGTCCTGGAGAGGCAGGACAAGCTTAAGTACAGGTTTTCATACCTATGGGCACAGATGCTGCACAGGCTGCATCACCTGCTGCCTGCAGCACCCCTTCACCTGGGAAAGGCTTCTGCAGCAGCCATGGGAAAATTGCTCAGGTACAGGCTCAGAGCATACCCCTTTACTGACAAAACCCCCAAATAACCCAAGGAAGTCCATGCGGGAGGGCAGTTGGACGCTCAGTGGCTGTGCTGCCACCGGGGCGCACACACTTCCTCACATGCTCCCACTGGGGAAATGGCACCACTGGGATTTAGTGATTATCTCATCTCCTTTTCAAACAGTAATGCCAACTGACTTCTGCACTGGGGCAGGAGTCAGGAGATTAAATTCAAATCACATGGAATTTAATGCTGGAGGCTTTAGGATTAAGACTCCCAGTGAGTTTTTAAACCCCTCTGCTAAGTGCCCAGAGGAACTGCTGCCTTATGATATCCTCATTCCCAGACAGCAGTCAAAGCAGGATCAGAGATCCCACCATAAGAGTATGGACACAGGGCTCAGGGCTGTATGGAGAGGGGAACAGAGACTTGCAGAGGGAATGTATATTCTGTATTCAACACTTGGTAAGGCCAAAACCTCAATACTGCTGAGACAATTATCAAATGCCTGTAATTATTTTACATTTTACATCTACTCAGTGAGATGCTATGACAATTGCTATCCATTTTCAGGTTTTTTTCCTTCTTCTCATATGTGCTTACTCTGTTTCCAGCAAACCATCTCTCCTATGCAGAGATTCCGTTCAAGGGGCAAGTTTCTGTCTTGCAGCTCTAACAAAGGATTATCAGTTAATGTGTGACAAAACCCAGCATCTTTTAAACTACTAAAAAGGCTGGATAAAGAAACAAATGGGGGGTGGGTTGTGAAGGGAAACCCACTGCATAAATCTGCAAAGCAGCTCCTAGGGGAGATCAGTTCCTGGGCTCTGAAGTGCCCAAGAGACAGAAATTCTTCACCTGGGGTAGATCAAGATGGGATTTTTGAAGAAGCCAGGCCAGTTACCTCATTTTGATCAGAACTCAGAGTACTGGACATTTCACTCCTTTTGTCTCTTAAAAACAAATGCACCAGCTGTGGCCCCAGGCGTGCCCTGCTCTGCCCACGGCATTACCTGTCTGAGAGCTGCCCCGAGATGAAGGAGCCGATGAGGACCCCCACGAAGAAGAGGGAGGTAGTCAGTGGGGCTTTCCAGTCGTCCTCACACACCAGGTTCCACTGCAAGAGAAAGGCCTGTGCTCAGAAACAGCCCCATCACTGTGCCGAGCCCCATCCGGCACAGGGGCTGCTGGTTGGAGACACACACATTTCCATGCAATGGAATTCCGTCTCCCCATATCCACTCTTTCACCCATCACTGGCGCTGTTTTCTTGGTCAAGGTTACTGTTGGAACATCCTGCTTAAAGCACAGGAAAAAGAAGAGGAAGTGATTGCCTCCCCAGACAACTCTATGAGGCCGAAACACCAGCAGCTGCCTGACACAGCCCCATTGCCTCTGAAGGGGACGAGCAGCCAGCAATGCCATGATGAGAGCCTGTGTGTGCAGCTCAGGGACTGCCCTGGATGTGTTTCCAGCACAATCTTCCCATCCCACCAGAACCCTGGACCTGGCTTGCCATGGTCCAAGATGCTCCCACCAGTGAAACAGAGCAATGGAGAAGGGTAAAGAACCATCCCAGCTAAGGACAGCTTCCAGTTTACCTCTGCCAGCACAAAACCTGCTGCATCTCTAGAACTTCTGGGGCTGACAAAATGTATGTAAGAGGACGCACACAATGAAATCTCTTTTCTTGTACTGACGTGTTACCAAATTCTATCCCACCCCACAACCTGCACCACTGACTTGCCACCTACCACTCACAGCCTCAGGACTCCAGCTGGCTGGGGCTGCAGACTTCGGACAGGAGCCAGTGTGGAAACTTCCACCTAAAACTACTCATAACCCCAGACAAGGTTTAAAAAAATAAAAATGGCATCATAAGCCTCTGTCCACCGAAGTTACAGCTGAGCATGTCTCTGCCAAGGCTTGCTCCCTTCCCAGTGACTAATCTGCTGGTTAAGGCATGCCTGCCAGGAGCACTTAGGGAGAGGCTTCCAACATGTCACTCTCAGATCAGATAATTCTACCACAATAGTAAGCTAATTAGATCACAGTTCAAAGTATGGCATAATTTTAATAATTAGCCACGCTATCAGAGAGCAGGACCATTGCCTGCAGCAGTGCTCACCCCCTTCTCAGGGAATGCACAGGCCAAGCACAGGCAAAGGCTTGGTGATGGAGCAGAAACATGCCCTCAGAGCTGCTCAGGCTCCTCACTCAGCTTCAGGCAACAAGGAGCAACCCTTGTGTTACAGAGACACCCAGGTGCTGTCCAATGGCACCACAAGTCCTGCCAAAACCAAACCACCGGTGGATTGGTGGCTGAGCTTCGCTGCTGTTACAGAACTGGCAGGCAAACCCCAAAACAAGGGGGAAGGTGGTGTGGTTTGATGCAGTTTGCTTTGGACTATAATTTAGGAAAGAGATGCAATCAGTGCCTATTTTCAGGCAGAACAGAAGTACACTGCCAGCAGAGGGAAGTCAAGTACTTCTGCCCTTTGCCCAGCCTGCAAAATAACACCAGCTACATGACAAAAAAAGAAGTTGAGGTTAAAAACACAGCCCATGCTTCTTCCTGAGGAACACACATGTCTTCAATGCAGGAACAAGGAAACCTGTGGACTAAAATGTGCCTCCAAGACTTAAATCTGATTAAGAAAAAGGAGAGCTCTATGGCAGCATTTTCTGTAAGGTATTTTCTTGTCCCTGCTGGGAAGGGAGAGGTGGTGAAGTGTGGGTCCATCTGGGCACACACCTGTGCTTATCTG
Organism: Orthonyx spaldingii; assembly: GCA_013397795.1. Taxonomy (NCBI): domain Eukaryota; kingdom Metazoa; phylum Chordata; class Aves; order Passeriformes; family Orthonychidae; genus Orthonyx; species Orthonyx spaldingii. Next base: position 630,022 of record VZTJ01001887.1, on the reverse strand, counting down.
TATTTGAGAAAGTGAGGATTAGCACGTGGGTCAGTGGGGCTCTGGTACGTTCAAGGATGCTGGTTGTGAAAAACAGATGCAGGGATCTGCTTCACCTGTCAAAGAAAACATATTTCTGTAAAGAAGGTCAGTGGAAATAAAATCCAGTATTTAAAGCAAAATTCAGCTATAAAAACCACAATGTTAAAAGTACACTGCAGAGGTCTTTCACCATGTCCTGCTGCACCTCCCTCTCCCCACTTAGGGAAAGCCGTTGACTAACAGCGTGGCAGAATTTGCAGCTGATACAAATTATTGTTAATGATCTGGGTGCTGAGCACCCTGGTCTGGGGCCACCAGCACAGTGCCTGCTCCTGGACCTTCAGACTTGAGTTGCCTGAGGTTAAGGATCGGTGTTTTCAAAATGTCTCCATGGTGCCAAAGGCACTTTGGCTGTAAAATAAACCCAGCTAAATAATAACTTGCCCATGAAACTGCATTGCCTCCTTGGTGCCAAATGCCTCCTATCCAGGTGTTTGCTCCACCTTTTCCCATGACATGCTGCAAACCCAGCAAAAATTCACTGTCAAATCTTTCAGATATGGGGGAAGTGGTAAACAGCACAGAGCAGCTGGCTGTCCAAAGAGGGGTTACTGTCTACAAGATCCCACTGCATTTGACCAGAAAATACACAAACACATCAAATCCATCTGACTTTAAGTATACCTGAAGCTGCTGAGTGAACAATCCACCTATTTAACTCCAATACCACACGGTACTTGAGCAATACAGCCCTACTCTACAGGTACACCTCATCTCCCAAATTCCAGCCTCCCATCCCCACAGGCACCCAGTCTGACTGAGGCTCATGCCTTGGCACTGCACAGTGATCAAGCATATATCAACGTGGTAAAGTTTCACTAGTGCTTCAGTGTATAGGCAAAAGTGAAATGTAGCTTATTTGACCCCTTCCTCAGAGGCTGCATGTATCACAGACAGCACCAAGCACACCACGGCCACAGGAGCTACAGCCCAGCCACAGCTGACCTGCCTACAGCTACAATTTCCAAACTGTCTCTACTGGGCTAATTATACATTAACCAGAAAATCAGTAATTCTGTAATGTCCCTGGCAAAGCAGACTGGGGAGCAAAGTTCATGCAAGATTCCAAGCAAGGCCTTTGAATGCTAGGAATAGGAGCTGCTCAAGAACACTGTTATTAAATCACTTTATTCCTATCAAATCCCTACAACCCTTTCCGACAAGCTCCCAGCTACTGGAAGAGCCAATTCTCCTGGGTGCTGCTGGTAGGAACACTATAGATGGACAAGCTCCCTGAAAAACTGAAATTGCTGGAGAAGGTGCCCTGACTGCCCAAGGTACCTCCTCCCCCCCATCAGAAATCGCTAATTAACATCCTGAGTGCAACCCATTCACACCAGAGGACATAACACCCGTGGAGCCTTGTGTAAATGGGTGGGGCTGCAAACGAGGGAAAATCTGAACTTGTTTCCAGGAGTAAAGCTGACCATGAATAACTCAAGAAGTGTTAATTATTCACAGATGGCCCCATCCTGCTCCCTGGGAACCAGGTCCAGCCATGAGACTGGCTCTGCTCTGTGCACAAGTGACAAGCACAGGCACCTCCATGCCCCAGCACAGGGCAGGCTTCCAGGGCTGGGCAGGGCTGTTCTCCACCGATGGAAAAAGCCATAACAGAACAGAAAAAACCTTCAGATGCCTTCAAACCACAGCAATTCCTATTCAGTCTCTTGCCTCTGCCAGTCCCAAAAGCTTCTGGTTTCTGCCTTCACTAATATCAGTGCCAGGGCTGGGACAGGGACTAAGCAGGGTGACAGAGGTGACAGACCAGTAGCCCCAGCAGAGCCTCTGGCACTCACTCTGCCCTTTGCAGGGGCCTTGAAGTGATGCGTGGGTTACATGCCATGCCCCAGTGGTGGAGGGCACCCGGGGAGCAGTGCTGGGTGACAACCTGGCTCAAGGGAACTAACTGGATCCTAATGCCTGCTCCTAAGGGCAAAACCAGTGCTTGTCCTTGAGCCTCTAATTCATGTTTGATCTGAGCATCATTATCTGGAAGTAAAAGAGAAGTAGATTGAGTTCCAGAAAACAATACCAATGTAGCAGACCCCAGGAGCTTGCCAAGAGGAAAAGGAAACCCTGCAGCCCCTTGATCTCAGCCAAGGGATCACACTTGACCCCACAAAGACTCACATTTCCACTTTGCTCACTATTACACTTACTGCCCCTTTCTTACATCACCCAGGCCCGATGCGATGATCACCTGTGGACACATTCACTTTCCCCCATGATCTCTATATTAAGACTATGCAAATGACTCAGTCTGGGATTCTCCACTCCCAGAGTTTAGCACATCTTCACAGACCAAGTAACACAGGTGCTGAGCTGGCATCTCCCACTTCCCTTCAAGCAGCAATAATAACAGGATTTAATGCAACTGAATGAATCAAATGAAGTCTCCAGCACTTAATCCTGTACCATCAAGTTCTGCTCTTCAACTGACTTCTTGAACTGAAGCTGTTTCTTCACTGAGCTCTTCCGATGGCATGTCCTGGCTTGTCTTTTCTAATACAGAGGAAAATGTTGGGTACAAAAACAAGCATCTCAAACTTATCTAAACTGCCTCTTTCCAGCATTTCATCAGTGCCTGTTTTCCTTGTTTTGAAACCAAACTCTCTATTTTTTCCAAATGTCCATTGCAATTTTGAAACAAAACAAGTATCCTTCTTTTCCATCTGGCTTACAGATGGGAACCTGGCACTTGGTTTCCATCTCTGAATGTGCTGTTGCCTCTCTGACACGCCCCAGGCCTCGTGGCAAACCCCACTGCTGCATCCCATCCAAATCCTGCATGGAATGCTCTTGTTTGGCATCTGCCAATGTAAGTTATTTACTGTTCACTAAGAAGAATCACATTTCTCCTCTTTTTGCTTCATTTACTGCCCCTCTCAGAGCAAGCACTGGCTCCAAAACAGAAATTACAAGTTTACAGACACCCCAGGATAAACTGACCTCCCTCTGGCAGTGAGAGTGGCATTGTCTGTGCCAGTGGTGGCCACCAGGCACCTGCCTCGCAGCCGTGCCAGCCTGTGGGTTACAGCCGGGCATGTGGGCAGCAGCCAGGCTGCTGCTTCAGTTCGCCCATGGTCGGGAGCAGGGCAAGCTTCCCACGCACCCCTGCCTTGATCTGATGTCGTGAGGGATCTCCAGCGACTGAGTACGACTGCCAGCACAAATGGAAAGTGTCACGTGTGCCAGTGACTTCCCTCTGGGCAGGTGACAGGAGGCTGACATCCCCTGCCCACATCCTGCCTGCCTGGCATGTGGCTGAGCCCATGTCCGCACACCCCCAGCCCAGGCCCTCCTCCTGTGTCCTCAGGGCACGGACTCCTCACCTTATCATCAGAACCTTTCCTGGCTGTGCCATCCTGCCACGTTTTTTTTGATGGCAGATCCTGCTGCTGAGTCACAGGGACTCGTGAGGAGGGTTCCACACCCATTCCCAGTCATGCAACCCGAGGGTGAGCCATCGGTGCATTAGGAGGGCGGCCCTTGGCTACCTGGGGCATGCTCCACCTGCCACTGCCTGACATGAGGATGAGCCAGTTATTCCCTGAAACCCCGCACACAACGCAGAACAGCAGCAGCAGTCCTGCAGCTTCAGAAGAACCATTTTCATCCTCTAACGGAACTCCACACTCCATGCCAGCATTACAGAACAGCACGTCACTGCCACCACACCATGGCACGGCCAGAAGATCCAAACACCATTACATGAGCAGGCACGGCTGATGTTCCCACATGACACTGTACAAATGATGCCGCTGCAGAGCCTCACAAACCGAGCGGACAGCCCGGCTGCAGCCAGGTCCGGTTCCCGCAGAAGGGGCCGCAGCACCTGCCTCGCACCAATCCCAGCGCTGACGGCCACGGAAGCCACCGGCATTCCGGGGTGCGGGGCCAGCGGGTGTCCACCCTGCTCTAGCCCCAGCCAGGCCGGGTGTGTGTTTACTCGAACGTGCCCATGTCCCCATTCAACGCTGCACTGAGAACGAGAAATTCCATCGCGTAGAAAATTTACCGGGATGGTCAGCGTGTGGCAGGAGGAAACTACCAGGCTTCTATTTTCAGCCTCTGCCTCCCCCTCCACACAAACCTGTCTCCGAGTAAAACAAGCTGGAAAACACAGCAGGGATGGCGAGGGCGGGCAGCTCCTTCGGCAACCTTTATCTCTCGCATCCCTCCCGCTCCTCGCAGCATCGTGCCCACCCGGACCCCTTCCCACAGTAACCTCACCCTCTGCTTCCCGCTCCCTGTTCGCCCTCCCCCAGCCAGAACGACCGGCCCCGGCACAGCCCGGGGTAGGGGTGTCACCGCGGCCGCGCACCTCGGTGACGATGGTGGAGCGATAGACATCGCGGCTGTACTCCCAGCCGTCCAGGCACGGCTCCTGCTCCAGCGCCTCCAGCTCCACATCGGAGCCGGGTCGCAGCCCCAGCGCCGAGAAGTTGGCGAGCGCGGCCAGGCGGTAGCGGCGGCAGCGGCTCGGCGCCTCCTGCCCGCCCCGCAGCTCCAGCGGGATGCTGGCGTTGCGCCACTCGCCGCTCAGGTTGGCCCCGCGGGGCACGACGCACCGGTGCTCGGGGGTGCCGGCCAGGAACACCACCGACATCCCGTTGAAGCCATTGGGAATGATGCTGGCGCTGAGCAGGAAGAAGACGAGGCGCTGGAAGCGGCCCCACTCGCCCAGGAAGGCAGTGGCCGCGTCGTAGTCGCGCATGGCGAACGCGCAGCTCCGCGGGTGTCCCGCGGGATGTGCGCGCTCCGCGGAGGCGGCAAGGCCGGCTCCGCCCCCGCCCGGCCCGGCCCCCGCCGGGCGGTGCGTGCTGGCCCGGCGGTCCGGCCGGAGGGGACTTGGGGGCTGTGCCAGCCCCGGGCTCCGCTGGCCCCGCCCGCCCGCGGCATCCCCGGAGCCTCCCCGGGCACCGCGTCAGCCCCGCCACCGGCTCCGAAGCTTCTCTTAGGAGGCGTGTCCCGGTTTTTTCCATGTATTTTCCTGGGCAGCCGCAGCCGGAGCGGGCCGGGCGGTGCCGGTACCGGCAGGGCAGGACTGGGCGGCTGTCTCGGTAGCAGCTGCTGGTGCGAAATCGGCGCCCGGTGGGAGCGCGGCGATGGCGCCGCCGCCCCCACCCTTCCCCGAGCCCCGAATCCCCCCCTTCAGGAACCCAAAACGGGCTGCCCCCTGTATTGCTGCTGCAAGATGGAGGCACAGCATCGTACCATCACATCATACCATCCCCGCGGGAGCGGGGCGCAGCCGGGCATCACGAGAACAGTTAGTGGACACGGAGCTGGAACAGCGAGCCATCAGCTGCGAGCTGATGGGGCTACCCGGGCCGGCTGGGGCTTTCTCCCCGGATCATCCCACGAAACGTAGAGACGACAATAATGTGAGCCCTCCTACACACTGGCACAGAGGAAAACAAGGATCAGGCTTTAGGAATCAAACGTTCTCACAGCCCCTGAAATCCCGTCCCTGATGCAGCCCAGTGCTTTTTCCCAGCCGTGTTTACTCTCGGCAACAAACAAGGTCAGCAGTGTCTGCTCAAGGAGCCTGTAGCAGCTCTGGCCTCGGGAGAGGAGCTTTTTATATTCCCATCTCCTGTCCCTTTACTATTCCTGCTCTACGCGTGATCTGCAGAGCTGTCAAAGCCATTTCAGAAATCTGAACAACGCTATCATCTTCTGAAATAACTCGAGGGGCACTCAGAAACCCGGTGGTGTCTAAAACAAGCGCAGTGCTTGCCCTGCTCGGACAATACGGCTCCCTGGAGGTGTGAGCAGGGTGCCCGTGTCGGGCTGTGCCCAGACGAGGATGCCCGTGCCGGCGGTGGCCGAGGGCAGGCTGGAAAGCATCTCTTCAGCAGAGATCACACAGGGCGACGTGGGAGTGTGGGAAGGAAGCACGGAGTGGGAGCGATGGCTTGGCGGTGCTTGGGGAGGGGAAGCTGATGGCAACACTTATCTGGCCAAGCAGAGGTCTGCTGCTGCTTCGGATGTGGGGTGAAGAACCCATGTCATGGGAAGATTCAGATACCTCCTGTTTGGAGAGGACATCCTCATGCCGGACCTGGGCTGCTGAGCAGCCTAAGCTGTCCCCAGTGATAAGAGCAGGGTGGGGGCCAGTTGGGACAGATCAGGGGCTCCCAGGCAGCAGCAGGCAGCAGCCCTCCACCTGCCCTGCCCTGGGGCTGTGCAAGAACCACAGTAAAGAAATGCAATGCATGCCTGCTCCCATAGGAAAATTAGGGATGTGGAGTGTATTGTCTTAAGCGTTAATGTTAATGCAATCTTAGTAATTATTCAGTCAATAGTAATTTATTACAGAGGACTAATTTGCAGTGCTCAGCAATAACTGCAGGTAGGCTGCAAATTTAGCAGATCAAAAGTGAGTGGTAGACACAGACTCAGTAAGTGGTAGATGATATGCTCAGGTTTATCTGGGTTGCAGATGCATCCTTCACATATTATAATTTCATGTGTCCGACTTGAAAACACCACAGGGTTTTCTCTTATATTGTGAACCTGCATAAATTAGCAATTACAGAATTCCCTCTTGTTCTAGCCAGCTCTGCCACAGCACCACGAGCTCCTCCTGCAATCACCATAGCCCAGAGTTTTTGCTGGGTGCTCCCCAGATTTCAAACCCCACTTGTGATCTAACATCAGGGATACTTTAACCCAAGCATGGATATTATGAAAACCACATGGAAACAGTGGCCAGTGAATGGCTTGGACAGGTGTGGAGCAAATTCACTGTAGGGGAAGGACCAGTCCTAGTCCTTCCAACTGACCCTTCTGAAAGAGGTCAGTGCAAGTGTGCAGAGAAGGTCAAGGAAACTGGGGAAGGAGCTGGAGCACAATTCTGATGAGGAGCAGCTGAGGGAGCAGGAGGGACTCTGGAGTATGGGAGGCTCAGTGGGGACCTTCTTGGTCTCTACAACTCACTGAAAAGAGGTGGTAGTGAGGTGGGGGTTTGTGTCTTCTCCCGAGGAACAAGCAATAGGATGAGAGGAAATGGCCTCAAGTTGCACCAGGGGAGGTTTAGGTTGGCTATTAGGGAAAATTTGTTCATGACACTGGCACAGGCAGTGGTGGAGTCACCATCCCTGGAGGGATTTAGCACACATGAAGATATGGCACTTGGTGACATGGTTTAGTGGTGGGCTTGGTAGTGCTGGGGGCCTTTTTCACCAAAACAATTCTATTATTTTACCACAGCCTTATAAAACACGCTTTCAGCTATCAGATGAAGAGCAGTGTGTGGGAAATGAGGTCAGGGAGACTCCTGTAAAGTGAAATCAGATGCCAAGGAGCCGGCAGAGCAAAGCAGGAGTACTTCATTACAGGGAGAGATGGAACAGATTTTTGAATGACTGAGACGCCACCTCTGGTGCAGGTACTTGGTTCTTGTGGAAGCAGGAAGCTGCACCAATGGCTGCTGGATGCCACAAGCTGTTCCCAGCTGTGGAGCAGCCCAGCTCCTGCTTGTGTGCAGTCACATTGCCCTCACCCAGTGTGACACTGTGCCACTGCCAGCATCAGAGCTCCTGCTCTGCTCCAGAGTGGGGTGGTACTGCCCACAGCAGCTCTGGTCTTTCTGCTAGGGCAAAGCCCCTTGGAAGGGATCCTCTGCTGTGGTGGGACAGCTGTGCCACCCTCCCAGGAGCCATCTTGAGAGCTGGGAATTAACGCAGCACATTTAGGGTTCTGTGGATTGCATAGCACTTGGATCATGTGGAAACTTGCTTATCAACAGGGCAGAGCAAGACCCATTTTTTAATGTGAGCGTGTAGTGTGTGTTCTGAGGGGCTCTGTGCCACAGGCTAGGACTCCCATGCCTGCTGCAAATTTAGCATATCAAATTTGCTAATTTGTGGTATTATTGGAGTGTGGTACAGCCCTGCTCTGCCCAAAACCATGGCCCTGCCCTCCTGCCTACATGCTGCCCACCCTGGAGTTGCTGATCACATCTGTCAGGGTCACATCCCACTGGACCAAGAGCATCTGGGAAAAAGTTATCTTTGGCAGCCTTTAAAAAGGCTCTTGGCTCATCTCAACCTTTCTGCTCTCTCAGCAATATAGTGCAAGTACCCCTGGAATAGTGCCAAGAGTTGCCTGATGCTCACTTGGATCCAACTCGTGGGATTTGGGGCTCTTAGGGGCATTATGGCCATCACTTCCCAGTTCCTAGTAGTGGTGAATGAACTTCTCTCCTTCTAAGCAGAGCCCAGCAGACAAACATTTGGTGTGAACAATTTTTCATCTTATTTGTGGTACGAATCCTGTACAAGAGATGGAGTAAGGATGCCTGTCTTTAGCATGTGTGTGAGGATTTGGGATAAATCCCCCCCCCCCAAAGCTTACCTACTCAAGTGCAGTCAGCTTTCCCATGTCTACCCACCACTCACAAAGGACCTTAGTAATTTTCCCTGGTGCAATATTGCTCCAGCCAGGGAAGAGGCATTGCTTTGGCCCTAGCAGGGAGTAGCACATGTTTCCTCTGCAGCAGGAGCAGGTGCATCGAGGCAAACATGGCCTGCTTCCCTGGGCCCCAGCCTTTGGGTCAGAGCTCAGTGACATGGGTCAGGGCTGCATCAGAGCAAGGAATCGCCAGAGGTCTTGCCAGAGAAGAGAGAGATGCTCAAGCCCATCACTACAGTCTAAAACGACCCCTCTCAGAGCGATCCTTGCCAGAGGTTTCTTGAAATGCTGCCTCCTGGGTGGATGTGGATCTTCTCACTCAGGAACTTCCCCACCACGCCGGGACTCCTCACAGAGCTGGCTCTTGTCCCATCCTGCTTGAAGCCGCTGGATATTTCAGTTTTCATCACTAGATGGTGCAGGAGACAGCACAGCGCCCGGATGGAGCTCTGCCTTGCCCCATGGCCCTGCACCCCAACAGCCCCTCTGCCCCTCATCCACTCCCCACGTCCTTTATAGACCCCTGCACCCCAGGCACACCCATTTACCACTATCTCCCCTACACATCCCATACATTCCTTTGCACATCATGCATCCAATGTCCTCCTTTACACTCCCTGCACTCCGCCAGATGTTGGGAAAACCCCTGGGACATGCTCCCTGGGGAGCTGGGATTCTCCATTCCAAGGACAGATTAGACACCTCTTGGGAGGGTTATGGGTGGCTGGTGCTGCCTGGGGACAGGTGCAGGATGTGGCCTCCTGAGAGCCCCTCCAGCTGGATTTTCCAGTGATGGTGTCCATGTCCCACTGGTGAGCCCAAGCCCTCCCAACCCATTGTCCCACAGTGCTGGCAGCTTGCATCTGCTCAGAGTGCATCAGTTTGGGGAGGACACACTTATCACTGGCCTCCTGGAACCCTTCAGGTTTGGGCGTGAAGAACTTAAGGTGTTTCTTCAGAATTCTCATTAATAGAGCCAAAAGCCTGAACCAGGCTTGAGCAGTATCTTTGCAGAGTGCAGTGTGACACTATGCACATGAACTGCCCTGAAAGCAGTACTGGCCCCAGCCCAGGCCCTCCCCCCTGGGCTTCCTGCACAAGGAACTGGTTTATGACTACCTAAAAATTCAAAACATTTAAGTGTTCCAGTGGAGAAGCTGGTCCTGGGCTGGAAGAGCTCTGAGAGTGCTCCCTGTGGAGAAGCAGAGGCAAAACAACTTGCAGATAAGTTTCCTTAGAATCAGGAGCAGTTTTCTAGGTTTTACTGTATGTGTAGGGAAGATTTTTTTCCTCCCTAAAGTAATTAAAATAGCTTCTTTCACACATGAGAAAGGGAAGAGAGGGAACTTTTCCTAGGAGCCTCTTTCCCTCAATCCCCCACCTATGGCACAGGACATTTATCCTCAGAGAAATGGACAAGCTGAGATTTTCTGAGTCCCTGCGGCAGACAGGCAGCAACAAAAGCAAAGTTAACTCCAAACAAAAGCTGCAGCAGAATGGGGTGTGGTGGTGGAAATAATGCCTGGCTAAGTAGGAAACTTTAATGATGATACATGGAAAAAGTTAAACAATTAAAACTTGAATCAATCTGGCCCTGGTCCTACCTCATTTAGCTAATAAATGCTGCGCTTCATCACGGTGGAGCATACGCCCCTTTTTTTCTGAAAAAGAGAGGAGGCTCCTGGTGTTGGGCTGGTCAGAGAAGCTGTGTGGGCAGCAGAGGGTCTGGGGGGCCCCAGTGCTGCTCAGGCTCTCTTTACTCCTCAGTCTCGCAGTGGGGATCACCCCAAGGGGTTGAAGGCCCCCAGCATCAATGCCCAGGGCAGACGGGCCGGGGATGGTGGTGGCTAAACCACAGAAACACATCCAACACATGTGTGCATTCAAGGGTGAATAGAGAAACCACTAATTGGAGAGTTATGAGCATGTTAATTATTTGAATATGTGCACTAATGAGACATGGAGTTACAAAGAACCCACACTGTGGAAACCCTTCCTGCCACATGTGGATCCTCAGCGGTTTTGTCTTTTAAATATTTCAGACACATATAGACAGCCATTTCTATATATGAACACTTGCCAAATAAAGCCTTTTAGGTTAAATACTGGAGGCACTTACCTCACATCCCTTCTGACTTTCCCATACACCAGTGATTCGAATCCCTATCAACTGTTAAAACCAGACCCGTTGAGATTGAGCTACGGAAGCAAACACCCCTCTGACACAGCTGCTAACCCCAGCCCGCCCTCGCCTCCCAGCCCCCCACACTCCCACCACCCAGTGCTTCTGTACTCCAAGGGTCAATAACCTCTTCTTGGGAAGAAGGCCTGGGTCACTCCAGCAGTGACAGCAGTAACATCCTCAGCACTGCAGAGCCGTGGCTCCCAGTCTGAAGACAGCCTGGGCCACCAGGTGGGAGAAGGTTCCCTTGGAGTGTCACCGTGGCCGGTCAAACATCACCAAAACCACTGATTCACTGGCCTTGTGCAGGGGCAGATGCAGCAAAGCTCTGGACCATTACAGGATGAGCTGGGTCACACTGGTGAAGAGGAGCCAGGCACCAGTGCAGGATCGTGTAACAGGCAGAGACACAGTGGCCTTTTCCATCTCCACACCTGGTAGGATGTAGGATCCCAGGAAGGTCTCAAGTTAAAAAAAACCCACAACCAACTCCCCCCAAAACACAAGGCAAACCTCAAACAAGCTTTCAATGAAATGTGAAAAGCAATTCACATTTGAAATTTGCATGGAGATGCAATTCATACCTCCAAGATGCTTTTTGAAGTTTATCCAGTGTCCTTCTCACCTGGATGCCAGGGGACCCCCACACATACAGACCAGGCGAAGGCCAAGTGATGTGAGACAAAACCCATAATACAATTTTATTTTTTGTTTCATACAAATAGCACCCTCCCCACATTTTACAGAGTTTAACAGCATTATCTGGTGACACAGAAAGTGACACTTGCTTGCGGCTGCTCCTGCAAGCCTCACAACAGGAATGGGGTGGCCTGAAACCATGTGCCCTGGGATGGGGCTGTGTGAGGCAGCTCCAAGCTGTGCAGGGGCATCAGGTGAATTGATTCCTCCTAAGAAAGGATATCATGAGATACCATGTGGAAATATTGATTGAGGGAACTTGGGATCAAATCAAAAGGATAGCTCCATGCCCAACACTCCCAGTGCTATACTGGTGTGGTCAGCCAAGCAAGACCACCAAGGGTGCCCTGGCAGCAATCTGCTCTGCTAGGAGTTCAAAATGAGGGCAGTGAACCAGCTTATGAACTTCTTGGTGTTCCCTTTATCAGGGCTGCAGACTCCTGGCACCCTGCAGGACATGGCCACTGTGCAGGTGGAGTCAAATGGGGACAAGAGCCCCAGGGAGTGACAAACAGCACCAGTGGCAACTCCAACTGTCTGCCTGGAACATGGGGAAAGGCACCTGTGCCATTCATGTTGTGAGTTTTGCATCATGCAGCCAAGCTGTATTCAATCCTGGATTTGGGTGAAGCCTGAACTCTCAAGCTACAGGCACCAGAGCTTGAACCAGAAATATGTAAGGATAACAGAGGAATTCAGAATAAATGTTTCTAACAAGGGCGATCTAAGGAGCTCCAAGCAGAGCCCTGCAAACTAGGGCAGTGATGCTTCCCACCTGATGACCATTACTCTCCTCATTTACACTTGTCCCAAACATTCCCCTTCAGAGGGCCCAACTGACCAAGCAAGGCCATGCAAATACAAGAAAAACATGGTTCAGGACTGTGATAAAAATTTCCATGTTTCTTGTACTTTAATAATTAAAAATTCCTGATGGCAGAAGGAGGGGGAGGTAGGAATGCACACAGCCAGCATCCCTGTGGTACCCAGCTGGAGGGAGCCCGGGGCTGCTGGGAGGCTGCAGGGCACAGGGCAGGAGCTGCTGCATCCCTGTAAGGCACTGCATGAAGAGGCCTAGATGGAGACCAGTAACACCCTAAAATTCCTTCTGGGGTGCAGAACCTGTAGGAAGAAATTACCTGCTCAGCCCCAACCAGGATCATGCTCCCAACTCTCCTCCAGTCCCCAATTTCCCTTTAACGGAGAGCCAGGAGGGGAACGGGTGCTTTGCTCATCACTCCATTTCTTGTTTTCCTTTTCCATGGAAGGAAAGCAAGTACAGGCATTTCTTTTTCTCCCCCACATCCTTCCTCTCTCAAAGTGAGGAGGAAGAGAAGTGAAGCTGTTACAAAGCAGAAGTAACCTCCTGGTACCAAAGACACAGCTCCCATCACCTTGCATGGCAACACCCAGCAGCTGAGCAACTCAACTCTCTCTCTCCATCCTCCAAGCACTGACATGAAAAAAGACACATTTCTCTAACAAAGGACATTTCAAGATCCACAAAATCTTTTCCCTGTCAAATAAAGTGGATGATGGACCTGGCTGAAAGCACAGCCTTGGGAGATGGGTATAAATCCAATCCTGCTGCCCTAGGACCTGGGGCTCACCCAACCTCCAGTTATTCCTTAAGTGCCTGGAGGGATTTTATCACCCCCTCCCTGCTGGGAGGCAGACCCAGATAGCAGCAATCTAAGGATCTAAAAATAAAGGACTACAAAATTATAGCAAAAACTGGGGAACAGCCACAATGACCAAAGCAAAGGCATCTGTGGGCAGAAGTGCAGGAGGTGGGGATAATCAAAGGGTGCTCCAGACTACTGCAGCATCCTTTCAAGGTGTGCTTGAGTAATTAGATGACAGAACAATTTAACTAGGAGCAGAAGAAGGAAGAAAAAAGCCTCATCACACACTCAGTGTGGAGATCTCTTGGGGAACTCGAATCAGTCCTTGTCAGCCTCAAACTGCACTGTCCCAGTCCAGGAAGTTTCACTATAATTACTGCTTTAAGAGACCACCCTTCCTTGGCACACCTGGGATGCAGCTAAGTGAGGCACCCACTGGCATCATCCTGGCTCTCAGGGATTGGGTTTTAATCACTGGGGCAGCCACAGGACAGGAGATTAGGGTCAGGACATAAGAGTCAGTTTCTTTTGTTAAAGTGCCTTATTTTTTTTGAGCTTTTAAAACATCTTCCTTGTTTTCTTTCAGTAGAAGGAGGGCACAGAAAAAAGAAAAAAAAAAACGGAATACAGGTTTTATATGAAACAGAGTAGAGAATTAATCAATATTTACACAGATCTTGGATAAGATTATGGCACAGACTAATAACCCAATACGGCAACCCAAAAAGCAGAGTGTCAAAAAGAAGGGAAAAACTTTCTAATGCTTTCAACACCATTCCCCGGAGATCCCAAGTGTGAACAGTTTTATCTAGGAAAGGCATTTTAACTTGGGCTTTGGTAATCGGGGTTGATTACAGCCCTGCTGCTCGCAGCCGGCAGAGGACGTGGGTGGGCGCACGGCCGCCCCAGAGCACAGCCCAGCCTTAGACGAGTTCAACTTTAGCGTTTGGATAAACAGCCACCACGTCATAGCCCTCGGGGGGCTTAACCCTCTCCTTGGCATGCGTCTCGCAGTACAGCTGCTCCTCAATGAAGAAATACCCTCTCTGCTTCAGGTTGAGGCCACAGTCGTCGCACATGAAGCACTCGGGGTGGTAGAGTTTGTCCCGAGCCTTGACGATGGTGCCCCTGGGAGAGATGGGGAAAGCTCAAGTAAGGTGGAGAAACAATGAGCATTAACAGCTTTTCCTGCTGCCTCAAGTAAAACAGAGTAAGTGGAGGAAAGCAGCATGCAGGGACATGTAAGGGTGTTACCAGGGGTTCTCATCCCAACATCTCAGCCCACCCAAAGCTGCCACCTCACTCCAGGTGTGGCTTCATTGTGCTTCTGCAGGAAGGGATGCTCCACACCCAGCAGCACCACTCCATGGCTCGATGCAAAGCAGAGCCTTAAATATCTACTCAGCCTGGATCTGAAAATCAGGAGCCACCATCCTGCAAGGACTGGGGCCATGCACTCACAGGCACTATGACTTGTGAAGCAGAGACCCTCAACTCACAGCACCAGCAAGAACATGGTTCCAGGCATTTGCACAGCTCACACTCAGCCAGCAAATCTGGCTCGGGCAGGATGTAAATTACAACAGAACATAAATTACAATAGGTCACAAATTACAACAGAACAAAGCAGAAAGACACCTATACTTTGTGAAATAAACATGCATCTGTCAGAGTAACTCTTCAACAAACAAAACTAACCCACACTTTTCTTCTCAACACTCAAGGTGTTTCTCCCCCCAGTCCTTGTAAGGCAGCAAAGGAGTGCTGGTGTCATGGTGCTATTCATAGTCCCTGGGCAGCTACTATGATAAGCAGGGCACAAACCATCCCATAAATCATCCCTTGTGAGATTCCCTTAAAAGGGGCAATCCAAACTGTATTGGTTATATCAGGTTTAGGTATGGTTACAAAAAAAACAGAGTGGGATTCAAGGTATTCTACCATAAATTCTAACCCGTGTGCCTGGCAGGACCCAATCCAGCCACGTCCCAGTGTCACCATCCCCATGGCACCGGGGGCTCGGGCGAGGCACGGCACTTACACGATCCCGTTCCCGCAGCGGGTGCACTCAGGAAGCATCTGCAGACCGGACATCGAACCACCAAGCTTTGGCACCAGGGGCTTGATGTTTCGGGGGTTGCTCAGTTTGTCGAGTTTTTCACCTGACAAGAATTATGAAGACACAGATTGAAAACTCGGCCTCTCAGGGCTGTTTTATTCTCTTCTTCCTTTTTTTTTTTCTCTTTTCCCTTAAGGAGTCACATGAGTCTCTGCCTGTCATAACAGAATCTGCAACTTCCTTGGAAGTTCCAGGACAGCACCAGCTCAATACAGGGACCTTGTCAAAGTGCAAAGCAGCTGTGGTCTAGAGATGTGAGGTTAATTTGGCTGTAATACTGCTTACTGAGTTAAGAATAATACACAGTGAAGAGCTCAGAAAAGCTCCAAAAAGCAAAAAGAGAAGTTCCATCACACCAACATTTCAGGTACACTTGGTACATCTGTCAAGGAGATGGAGATGAAACCCTTTCAGAGAATGAGGCAAATTGAACCAAATAATAACAGAATCACATGCACTTTCTTTCCTAGAGCACACATTTAAGCTCAAGTAATCTAAACCAAAATATTGTGATAGAAGATAAGGTTTTCTGAGGCACAAGGCCTCCTTTCATGAAGGTCCAGCAATGGGAAAGGAAGCAATGACCATAGCAGAGTTTTCAGTGTTGCTGCCCCCACTCCCTACAGACCATCTACCATCTGCCCTCAGATTCTGGACAACACTAACATGCTTGTTGCCAACTCCTGGGACACTTAAAAGCTTCCAGTATTGACTGCATGGTTTTCCACAGCTGACAACAGACTGTTGGCATAAATCGTCTGGTTGGCATAAATTGATCTATGGTTCCTCTGTGATGGCCTAAGGCTGTAGAAAAGAAAAGCTCATGAAGAAGGACTGTTTGGCTCACAGTTTGGAAAAGTAGCAGAGAAGCTCTTGGATGAACAAGCCATTCTCCAGAGTTCTAATTTGCCACACTCCCTGAGCTTCCAAAGTGTTTCAGTCCAAGGGTCCATCGTAAACATGTGCTTCAAGCCCTGATGCCCAGAAGGTTTCAGTAGGGCACAAGCACTTTCTGATCCAGGTATCTGCACATACCCTGAGCGAGTTTTGGCAACTTCAGAGCAAAATCCAGTGCAAGTTCCCCCCACAGCACCAGAAACATCTCTGCCTTTCCTAAAAAGGGGACTTTGAGTACCTGGAGCCAGTGTGTCATCACTACTGGTTGCTCACTGACCCCAGGTAGGGTCATATGATACATTTTAAAGGGCATTTCTTGGAAAAGCTTCCTTCCACGGAAGACCCCTGCTCCCCCATCCAGTGCAGCTCAGGAGTGCCTATTGTCCTAGGCCCAGCTGGGCAAGAGGGTGCACACCTGACTCATCCCCTGGGGTGCACAGGCACCTTCACACCACAGCCCCCCTCTCCAGCCATGGCTCTGACACAGAGGCCAACGCTGCCAGCAGTTCCAGCCAAGTGGGTAAAAGCAAAAGGACCAACTTCCCACTAGACTCCACTTCCCCAAAACACAATACAGTGTTTGGCAATGCCAAGATGTTTGATACATGCAAGAGTGCCTGCCCAAGAGCAGAGCAGGGCTACTCCACCCCAGGAGTTCCCCCATTGTTGGGCTGGCTCCAGCCAAGCCCCTTGTCGAATTCTTCCGCTGCCTTGCTGGGAATAAACTGAAACAATTCATCAAGCTGTTGGCTTCCCCCAGTGTGAGACACAGTGTGCTTGGACTAGACATGCTCATCTGCCAACATTTAACAGTTAAGCTGTCACTGTCTCTGAGGCAGAATGCTTGGATAAGCTGCTTAAAAAAGGAAAGAAGGGAAAAAAAAAGGGGGGGATTTTACAGCAAAATGAACCCTGCAGAGAAGGCTGCTTCCCATCTTCCCAAACTGTGGATCATTTCCTTCTATTTACCAGCCCGGTTTCATGGTGATTTATGGTCTTCAGCAGGGCAGCAAAATGCTTTAACTCCATGACCTCAACCATGCCATCCCTGTTATGGCTGCAGTGTTTGTCCTTCCTAGGTCACGGGTGCCTATGAAGGTGGGCACTGCCATTTCTCCAGCCTCCACCTCAGCACAAAGCATTGCTCCCTAAGGGTGTGGGACAGGGTTAAAATGCTTACACTAGAAACACATTCCATATAAAACAGGTTGTTGTCCAAGACACTCAGCTCCTCAGGAGTGGAGAGCTTGACTTTAAAAGGACAATGCAGAGCAGGCTCAGGTCAAAATGTGTAACTTTACACTTAACAGAAAAGGAGCAGGGGTGGCAGCTGTAAAACAAACCCAGCAGGAACACTTGTGGGGATTGCAAACGTGCTGGAACATCACAGAGCTTCATGCCAGCAGAGATGCTTTTCACTTAATTTCTCATCCCTTCTGAAATAAACAGCATTGGAATGACCAGGGCATGAGTGAGGTTGTGCGGAGGCAGTCACACATCCCCTCCACACCACTGAGAGGGAGAGGGAGGATGGTAGAGCCCAGGAGGTGACAGTGACTGCTCCAGCCTGTCCCATACTGGCAGGTACCCGACAGCAGCCTCTCAGGCTCCAGTCAAACACACAGTGTTGCACTTGTGATGGGCTAGTGCCCAGAGAATGCTGATGAGCACACATCCAGGACTGGCTGGACAGTCCCAGGATGTGGGGACTTGTCCTGGCACCTCTTTGTTCCCCATTCCCCCAGCCCACAGCCTTTTCTTTCTCCCTTACTCCCAGCACTGGGTTTCTGCCAGCCCGGGACTCCAGGATGCAGGGGGAGGCAGGAGCAAACCAGCAAAGCTTGAATTTTGTTCCCTTTCCCTGGCACAGAGAAGGGAGGAAGGCAGCAGCATTACTAATTGGGATTAACAGTCACTTCCCATTTGCTCCTTCCTAACGAGAATACTGGGGGAGCAGCAGATTTGTCCTTGCTCTTTGTGAAGAACTTGAAGGTCCTACTGGGGCCTGTATTTAACCTCAGTTTTTCTGCCAATCCAGGAGCTGTAATATTGTTATTAAATTTAATAATACACCCAGTGCTTCTGAGGTTGATCCTATCTCATGCTTTGCGTGAGATGGCTCAGTCCCACTGAGAAAACCAATACTGGTGGAATTCCATGATGATCAGAATTTATCTGCAATTGTGCTTCTTGTGAAGCAAGGACCAACATCCTTCTAGTCAAAGAACAGGTTTCTCCAACATTTTAGATACACAGAAACTGAAGTGCAACAGCCCAGCTTGCTACCTCTCATGGCTTCATAATGAGATTTACAGCAGTTGGTATTTTCCCATAACATACACATTCCTAGATTTACGTGATTGGAGTATGGGGCCCTTGAAAGGAACCAGAAAGAGGAGTCTTGCCCTAAAGACTAAAGCAAAGCCTAAAAATTTGAACATAAAATCTCCAATGGACTTAAGGTTGAAAGGCACATAAAAAGAAGGTGAAATGTGTAGATTGGGCATCTCATTATTTAATGTGTTAATGACATGGGCAGGAAGCTGTGACAGACCTGAGAAGTGAGCCAAGAGCTCCTGATCTCTATCCCTGCCTTGCTGAGGACCATCCCACATCCTTATGCAAATGCTATTTACTTAACCAGACCAAGTTCTCCAACAGTGCTCTTACACAACCGCTTAAGGCCATCACATTTCATAAACCATCTCAGAAAAACAGCTGCCACACTGGTTGCAAATCCAGCTTTCACACGGTGCTCAAGTCAGCCACAAAATTTGGTAAGCCGGAGTATGTGAAACCCTGATTTGAATCCTGGTGGTCTCCTCATAGGAGGGTGCTTAGGTGCCAACCTCCTTACCATTCTCACCAGCCTCCAACATGCCCTGTAAGTATCGGAAAGATCCAGACTGCTTTGGCTCTGAAATGGGTTTTTCATAATCCTGAAGCATTTTGTAGACATCTGACTCCACATCAATCCCATTTCTGTTCCGTGGGAGAGACTTCACAGGGTCAATGCTGGTTTAAAACAAAGAAAGAAAGGCTCAAGTCAAACAGAAACAGCTACTGTCAGCTCATCAGGGAGGTATTGAAATCTCCACATTCCCACAGATTCAATTAAGCACCTCTGTTCCCATGTGTTTCCCTGCCTGGAGGTATGTCTGGCCCAGGAACAGCCGCTGAACCAAGGAGATTAAACTTGTTCCCTGTTGGGCTCCAATTGAGCAACACAGCAAGGGCTGGCCCAGTTACCAGATGCCTTCAGGAAAGAGGGCAGCTGCTTGCAAACACTGTAAATTGCTTTGCCACCCATGGAATTTATTAAAAAATTGGAAAAACATGCATTTCATTAACTATGTAGGGCCAGGGCATGCACCCACCCCTTGTTAGTGCATCTGTGCCAGGCAGGACAGCAAAACTCCTCATCACCCACAAGAGCCTCCTGTGAAACTGGCGTTACTGTAGGTACATCACAAGCACAGCCCATAGCTTAACTAAGAAAACCACCCCACCAGGGAGGGCGACTCTGGGGCTCTCCTGTAACACCCACTTCCAGCCTTTGGCCTGGAGCTGCTCCTGGTCTGTATGCAGAGCATTTGGGATGCACAGACAACAAACAGCAATTTAAACCATTACTCCACTCCAATACATCAAAACATGAAAAGCAGGGTCTGGAATCAAAAATATTTCAGGTGCATATTTAAATGTCCTGCTGAGAAGAGCTGAATCCAAGTGCTTTTGTGCTGCAGAGGCTCCAACACACAGCATAGCTCCAGGGGAAGGGGCTCCTCTTCCTTTTATAGAGAAGGTCATCAAGGTCACATAAAATATTATACATAAAATAGCAAGAGCCCTGAACTCCATCAGCTTCACATACTTTAACCATCATCTGGATCATTTTCTTCACCACTATTATATTCATGTCTGCTTAAACAAATAAACAAAAGAAATAACATTCACTTTCAAAGAAAGAAAGAAAGAAACCCTCCAGACAAAAGTCACTTTCAAAGAAAGGCCAGAGCTCCATATTCTGGTAGTGACTCCCCAGCAGCTCTGGTCCCTGTGGGAGGTGAGGGCCAGCCTGGGTGGTGGGGCTGAGCCATGGACCCATCCCATGACTCCCAGCCAGTCCAAACCCTGCATGTGCGCTCCAAGTGCTTGTCTATCCTGCTACAGCTCACTCCTACATCAATTCACACATTTTCAAAGGGAAAGGGCAGGTTTTGGCCAGCCCAGCCTCATCAGACACCAATTCAGAGAAAATGCACTCCTGCCCCAATTCTACTCAAAGACTCAAGTGAATGTCCTGGCTTTCGGCTCACGCGCAGATAACACCAGATTTTGTTCTTTGCAATTTTTGTGCAGTTCTCCTCTTTCCAACTTCATTAACTTTCCCAGAGCAGCACAGGGAATAAGTTGGCTTGTAGCATCACTGAAATACAGATTCATGCAGACACAGAGTTCCCCAGCTGAAAAGAAACTCTCTTTGGATGTGATACAGACATTACTTTCTTGCAGGATATTCTGCCAGTTTGGAGGAACATAAATCAAGATCTGCATGAGCCATGTGAAAGCATCCCAGCCCACAACCTGGCCTGTCTCAAAGTCTGAGTTATCCACCCAAACCATTCTTGGCTACACAAAAGCCTTTTCTTTCCTAGGAGCATTATTTATTCCTCAGCCTCCCAGACAGCTGCACTGAGCGGATTTTACAATTATAAACATCCCAGTTACTGGAGTTCATCTTTTCAGCCAGTATCTCCAGCTTCCAGGGCAAGTATTGGCTCCTGGGTCTGCAGCAAGGTGATCTCTCCTCCTGGGAGGGCAGCACCCTCCATCCTGCCTTGGATATATGCTTTGAAAAAAACCAGTACAATATTCTCTGTGACACTCACAGAACCATGGAATTGTTTAGGTTAGAAAAGCCCTCTAAGATCATCAAGCCAAACCATTCCCTCAACACGGCCAAAGCCACCACTAAACTATGTCCCCAAGAGAAACATCCATATGTCTGTTAAGTCCCTCCAAGTATGGTGACTCCACTATCACCCTGGGCAGCCTCAGGCCTTGCCAACCTTTTTGGTGAAGAAATTTTTGCTAATATCCAATTTAAACCTCTCCTCCTCTTGTCTTCCCTGGTATTAATCTCAGTCAGGGGACTGTACCCAGGGGCCACTAATCTACCTACTCACATCAGCAGTAGAAGGATCTTAACAGGGATCTGGAGAACAAGGACCTCCATGAAGATGCATACCTGAGCATTGCTTCAGCATCACAGCCTTCAATTCAATGTTGCAGTTGCTGCCTATGTAGATGTGGTCATTTTGTTCAGAAATTGGGTGTCTCCAAACCTTTTTTTTTTTGCTTTGTTTTATTTATTTGGTTAGTTTCTTTTTTCCCTCCCACCTACACTTGACCAATGGAGCACAGGTCCAGCCCAGCATCTTGATGGACTCGGCAAAGTTAGGTCAATGGTTAGAGCGGATGATCTTGGAGGTCATTCCAACTGAAACGAGTCTAAGATGCTATGATCCCTGGAGCTTCAGGAGCACCACAGCCTCTGTGCATTCCCTGAACCTGAGTTTGCAGAAACAGCAGCAGATGCAGAGTGTAAGCCCCACCCTGATGCTACCTGGGGGAAGGAGTGATGTGGAGTCCGCTCAGCTGGCCTGCAAGCGCCGACTCGGAGCTGTTGTTCGGGTAGAGCCGGGTTGGTTGGTGATGCTGCATGTTCAGCATCTGCTTGTTGTCCATGGGGCTACCCCCAGATCCATGGGGCATCGACCTCCTGCTCTGGGCGGGGCCATTGTCCTGGAAGAGAAAGAAAGCAGAAAAACCTGAGGTTTATAGTGCGTGATGTACACGGAGAGGCTGCAGTTTGGGACGTGCAGTTTGCAGCAATAACATTTTATGTGTGATGTGGAAAACAGGGATGTGCAGGAGGAAAAGGAAAATTCAGGCTTGACCTGCAGTTAAATTGTGCTGAATCTACACAGCTCCCCTTGGTCCCCAACCAACTTGCTGTTTCTCCATGATGAGCCACTGTCAAATATTCTGCATTTATTCTCCTGTAAAAGCATATTTGCCGTTTCTTTAAAAGAAATGCTGTGAGTCTACTTCTTATTCTGTGTTCCATCACTCTGAGAGTACTTGCTATGCTCCCAACTTCAGGGCCATCACTTCCATTTCCATCAGCAAAACAGGATAAACCCAGGCTAGGCAGCTCCACATGCAGGTTGGGCAATACCTGAGGCCAACGGACCAGTCCCGGGATTTTCACTTGCAGCTACCCTTGTCCACATAGATCTATGTTCATTTAGAGACGTTTTCTCCTCGAATAAGATCAGTCATTTACAGTGTGAGAAACACATCAGTCAAGGGTTTAGCTTGGTATTCATATTTCCATTTGCTTTTTAAGTCCCAAGGTAAACTGTGGAAATCTTTTTGTCATATGACCTCAAGTCAGGAACACAGATGCTATTAAACCACAAATTTTCCACATTATTTTACCATTTTACCAGTGACAAACATTACCTGTGTGTTATTCCACACACATGGAATTCCACATATATGGTTGTGCTATTAGTCAGTGCCATCCACACCCATAAACCAAGCAGTACTTACTGCTCATGTCACCTGGCTTTACCTGCAAAAACTCAGTATGGCGAGAGGAGCTAATTCCAGCAATTGGGAAAAGCAGCAGGAAGCTGGACTCAGCCCATGGACACACACTGGCTGC
This sequence comes from Orthonyx spaldingii, assembly GCA_013397795.1. Classification (NCBI taxonomy): domain Eukaryota; kingdom Metazoa; phylum Chordata; class Aves; order Passeriformes; family Orthonychidae; genus Orthonyx; species Orthonyx spaldingii. The sequence goes on along the minus strand of VZTJ01001887.1, from coordinate 607,259 downwards.
TATTTCCAGCCATGTGAGTCACAAACATGCCTGACCCATGGAAGACAAAGATGCTGTGTAAGAGGCTGGAATCTGTTTAATCTGGTGTAATTTGTTCTGGGGCAGCTCCCCAACAGGGCTGCCTTCCACCAGCTTTTCAGTAGATTGAAGGTTATGGAAAACCAAGCAGGGAAATAAAACACCATCCTGTGAACAAATAACAAAGTGCATATTGTGGGGTTCTGATACAAAGCTTACTTTTGACTAAAATAATCCAATAAATACTAATTGGAAACAAATGGCTATCACTGGTGCATAGGAGAAAGCACTGGCACTCCCAAACCTTGTAAAAACGAAGAGCTAAGAGAAGTAAAAAACAGATCCTGCTAGAAAAAGATCTTGAAAGTCCAATTCTTCCGTTCTTCCTAAGGCAAAACACACATTGATAAAACCAAACTTACTTAAGAACTGCAAGACGGTGCAGTTCTTTGAGGTTTTTTCCTACCATTAGCTGAAAACCTGCAGCCTCCAGCAAGCTCCCAGCAACTTCCCTTGCCAGAAGTCACCTGGAACCCTCTTGGCACAGTTTCCTGCACACCATGCATACACACACACGTGGGGAAAACTGTTTCCAACACAATAACTTCAAATTGTCTATTAAAAAAGGATTTTTGCTGCCAGGAATAATATAATTTTAACTGTTCCCCAATTTATATTCTTAAAAAATATATATATACAAGCGGGCTATGGGTTTCCAATTCCCAGATTTACATTATTATTTCAAGGGAAATAAAGAAAACACTCAACCATGACGCAGAGAGGAAAAGAAGGATCATAAACATTTTTTGGGAAAAAAGCAAAGGCCCATATGGCTGCAAACATTGAGAGCGATGCTTCTAGAAAGCCATTACCTTTAATTATCTGTGCCTCATGGCTCAGACTCACACTCAGTCCAGGGTGGCTGGAGGAGAGGGCTGGGTCCTCTCCCCTGACCTTGTGTGCTCCCCCGTGCTGGCACCATCCAGACCTTTGCTGGGGAGCACGGGACTGCTGGTTGTTTCCGGAATGGAAACCTCCTCCAGCAAAGGACCTCCAGACCATCACCTTCATGGACTTGCTTAAATCCAGGGTGGTTTGTAAAGGGTCGCCCCTTTGTCCCTGTTAAGCTCAGCAATTAGTACATCAAGACCAAATGTTACTATAAAGCTAAAACTTATTGCTTGGGCACTCTCCAGAAGGCATGGAAGGCTGGTGATGGAAGGGAGGAACAGAGCCCTTCCTGCACTGCTTGGCATCCCCAGTTACCACCAGCTCCCTGTCCCTGTGGGGGGAGGATGCTCATGGTGGTGGCAGCTCACCTCACCTTTCCTCAGCCGTGTGTAAAGCTACAGGTGACCCAGCAGCACCCATAGGGATCAAAAAGCTGTTCCCAGGCCAGAGCTCAGTCTCCTCTTCCTCAAAGGCTGTGAGACCTCTGCAAGGTTTCGCTTTGTGCAAAACACTCACACATTCACCCTCAGAAACACAGAACCAGATGGATTTCTTTCCAGTTGTCAAATTCAAGATCAGTTAAAAATTCCCCGCTTCTGGACCTAATTTGTTTTTCTCTGCTGGATTTTCTTCCTGCTTTTTATGGCCTTTCTTAAACTGAGTTCACAAACCCCTCCTAAGAGCTGACCTGTGGAATTGCACCATGGTGAACTCTTTTAGCCTACAAACCAGAAACTCACAATTTGTTTTCTCACGTTTGGCGCTTTTTTTTTAATGCCTTTTGCAAAATGTTCTATTTGTCCTTCCACCCTTTTTTCAACTGCAAGTCCTTAGGTGTAGAGACCACAGAGATTTTGAGAACATCAGACTTTATATTCTGATCCAAAGCATTTAAAATTCCTTCACTTCAGTGTGTTATAAATTAGACTTTTAAAAGACCAGAGGTACAAACAAAATAATTAATCTCCTTTATCCAGACTATCAGACAGAGATTAAAACTGAAGATTGCTAATCTGAGAGGCCAACATTGGCTCCTAGGACCTCCAAGCAAGCCCCTCCACCCATGGCATTATAAGGAAGGGCTTTGAGCAATGACAGCTTCAGTGTATCTAAGAAACCTTCCTTGGGAGCAAACTCACCAGCTGCAGAGCTGGAAATAGCTCCTAAATTACACCTCCAAGCCCCAAATCCACCCTCCATCTGCCCATTTGTGGAATGGTGGTGGGAGATTTGCCCAGACAGGATCAGCAGCAGCTCTGTCCCTGCAATGTGGGAGCCCATCCCCACAGGAATTGCCTGCACCTTGTTTATCTTCCTAATCCTGGGGGTGCTGGTCCTGTTCTCACGAACCACAAGACTCAAACAGAGCTGAAGGCCATTAACACTTGGCTCAGTCCACAGCAGTTTTCTGTTTGATGTTCTTCAGATCCACCCTCTTCTCAAAACCAGACCGTGATAGGCCGGTGTCAGCTGAACGTTTGCTGCCAAAATGCTGAATTACAGACACAAGCATTGCTATTTATGCACCAGAAGGTAAAGCATCCCTCAGCCACAGAGTCACCTGGAAAAGGTGCCTCTTGTGACCATGTCTGGTTACCTGTGTCCATCACCCAGCAGTGGCAGGAGAAGCCTGGCTGCTCCAGCTCCTCCTTTGACTTCTTTCTCCCTTGCTCTAAGCTTGGGTAATTGAGTCCCAATTGATTCTGGACTCTCCTGGTGGATGGCTTTCTGTGGATGAAGTTTTACTGCCTTCATTACTGCAAGTCCTCTTTCATGCAAATGTGCCAAGCAATTAAGCCTGAAGACATCTCACTACATCGTGACACCCTCAAGGCAAGACTCAGCCTCTGCACAGAAGACAACTGCAAAGCAGCAGCCCCTCCTCTCCCTCCCCCCAGGTTTTCAACAGTAAAGATACTGCTTCATCACTGATAAACCAGTTCAAAAGTCCCAGAAATGGAAATCTTATTGTTACCCCCCAGAGAGGTGTATGGGACAGACAGCATGGATTTCATTTCAATGCAAATAAGTGATTTACACTGCGGCCAATGGCCACAGGAACAGGATTGATTCTCCAACAAAAGCTTCAGAAGAAGTCCCATGGGGAACCCTTATGACAAAGGCTGCTTCCAAAGCCTGAAAAAAGGGAAAAATTTTAAAAGCTACACTCATTTTAACACATATTTCCCTATAAGCACAGTTCAGATGTTCTGTGCATATGCTGCTTTTACAGACTAAGCAGCCTTCAATTTAACTTTCAAAAGCTCTTATGATCCCATTACTTAGCTCAGCTCAGAAGATCAGAAGATAAGAAGGTCGGGTCTAGTTTGCTGAGGTTGGATAAACTGTGTGGGTTATTTTATGAGACAGGTTTCAAATATTCTGCCAAGCTCCACTTTCAACATATACCACAGCCTAAAGGAAAACCTTACCCATCACATCCTTCTCACTACACTCCTTTCACAGTTGTCAGCTAAATACCAAATTAGTTTTTCAAATCTCTCTAAGTAAGAGACCAAACTCTTAAAATCAGATTGTGTTTTTGTAAAAAGGCTGCAGACAATGTTCACATGAAACATGACTCAAGCTGGAGCCTGATGGAGCCCCAGCCCACCCATAACCCCAGGACAGGCTGTACTGCACAAGGGCATGTAGTGACAGGACAAGGGGGAGTGGCTTCAAACTGACAGAGGGCAGGGTTATATTGGATATTACGAAGAAATTCTTCCCTGTGAGGGTGGTGAGGCCCTGGCACAGGTTTCTCAGAGAAGCTGTGGCTGCCCCATCCCTGGAAGTGTTCAAGGCCAGGCTGGATGGGGCTTGGAGCAACCTGGAATAGTGGAAGGTGTCTCTGGGCATGGCAGGAGGTTGGAACCAGATGAGCTTTAAGGTCCCTTTCAACCCAAACCATTCTGTGATTCTGTATAGCACAAGGCCAGCACACATCTAACCCAGGGACAAATCTCTCACAATCAAAGAGCAGTAATATTTCTCCACCTCGTAGCAGTCATGTGGATGGCCACCAGCAAGGCTCCGATGGATGTTTTCTCCCGCAGTACCAGGGAGAAGCTGCACCCTCCTCATGCAAATTAAAGAGCTCAGGAGAGACTTGAGCTGCAATGTCGGGATTTTATCCCTTAAGCTACCTGGCTCCCCAGCAGTCTCTTAAAAATCCACAGCAATGGAAAAAAGTTACCTAAGACTGTCAAGATGTATTTACATTTACCTTGCCTGCTGCAGCACAGAGGGCACATTTCTAACATCAAGTGTGCGAGGGGTATGTACCCAGCAGACTGAGGAGAGCTTTGTATGAATGTTTTGGCAGAAGAGCCTTGAAATTTCCTCCTTTTCCCAGCAGCAGCAGCCAGCTCCTGCCAGGTGACCACCTCACTAGAGCTAGGCTCAACAACAGTCTAAACCCTAGAGAGGGCTTTCCTTCTACTTCCCAGTGTTCAGGGTCACCTTCCAAGCTCAGGAACAGAAGCGCATTGCTCAGTGCAGGTGTTGGGTTGATGTCCCCGCCATGCACAGGCTGCTGTTGGATTAACTTCCCCACCAACAGAAAATAATATTCACTACAGATGGAAAAAACCATCACAGCAAGTGTCCATCCAACCTCCCGCCTGTCCCCCTTCTCCTAGGGAAGATGCTGCTGTTCCCATTTCAGTCCACACTTCCACTGAATCACTTTTCTCACCATCTGGTGTTTGGCTTACAGGACAAACCCAGTGAGCTTACCACTAACTGACAATGTCCTGATTTCATGCTTTCCAGCTTACCGTCTCTCTCCTCTCAGTTGGGGAATGGTTGCATTTTCAGGTGTTACCATATCACATTTTCAGATTTTCTTTCCATAATCATTATCAGCAGCTAGTTGAAACTGAAAGCTTCACTGGCAACAAGCTAAGCTTCAGGCTACAAAAATACTACATGCTTAAAACCAAAAGGTGCCTACTTCATATGCATGGCTTATCTGAACACCTCCTTCTATAAAAGCCAGGGTAAGGTACACCAGAAGACACAGCAAAAGCAATAGGATAACATTTTTTCCTTTTGGAATGCCACAACCTTTTGTTTTTAATAAAAAAAAAAAAAAAAAATTCAGGTAGAGTCAAAAATGTGTCTCAGCCTTTTCCAGCCCTCTGTGGCATGAGCTACTTCAGGGGATGGAGGCAGTTGTTCCAGCCTGATCATCGTGAGGGACCACAGTGAGCATGCTTCCAGCACCCAGCATCCCTTCCCGCCCCACTGGGGATGGCTCTCTCCACATGCTCTCACCCCAGTAGGTCACTCAAGTGACCTCCAGGAGCAATTAATTCCTCTTAAGTGAGACACAAGGAAAAATTAAAGGGGATAAGCTGTTTTTCCTGATGGATAAGAACAGAAACACTGAGTTACACCCCTGCTTCCAGACACTCAGCACTTCTGAGCACACAAGCAGCAGTTTCCTTACCTGTGTTAACAGAGTCATCTCTGAAACTGATGTTATCAGGTAAAATAACACAGTATATGTCTGTGTTAGCACTTAATTCAACAGCATTTTGTTTTCTCCTAAACCAACCCCCACTGTTATCATTTCAGTATAATTCCTATTACCTTCAATGAGAACAAATTATTCAAGTTACCTGGACAGAAGAAAACACCATTTTGAAGCTTCCATTCCCATTTTCCCCCTCCTTTATCCAAATACTGTCTTTGCATCTTTCATATAACAGGACTATCAAAACTCACTTAAAGATGCTAATTTATCTAAGAGATACACAGAGAATTTCACATAAAAGGTTACACCTTCAAGATGTTATAGTGGTACTCAGAAAACTCCTTTGCTTTCAAATGATGCAATATGATATTACAGGAAAAAGTAAACACAAGTGCACAGCTATGTGTGTGTAACCTCTTCACCCAGTAAATTAGATCAGTGTTTTTTTGTGGTGTAAACCCCCAATATCTGGGTGTTAAATGTTGCCTGAGCACCCAGAGCTCACAGCCGATGCACCCACAGTGGCGGTCAGGAACCAGCATGTTTCTGCTATTAAATCAGTCCTCACACAATGAGCTGCGAGTTCCCATGGAAGGGAACCCGGGTTTGTGCCAGGGCATTAGCTCATCCTTTGTTTTCCCCAAAGCATGAGGCAGACATTTTCCCTCCTTCTGTCAGGAGAGCGCTGGTTGGTGCCCAGCCGGTTGGGACTGGGCTCTCAGCAAGAGCTTTCCCAGAAGCAGGCATGGCCCATCCTGCCCTGCGAGCAGGGGAGGAAGGAAGGTCAGTCGCCTTGAGAAAGGAAATTCCACCTCTTGAGCTAGGAGGCTTTAATCCCCAGCTCACAGAACTCAGCACGGCCTATGCCAGGCTTTTGCAAAGAAGTACATGGAAGTTTCCTGCATGGCAACAACCCACAAAGAACTTAAAACAAATTTAAAGTTAACTTAAACTAAATCCATTACTCAGTTAATTAAATGAGGAGACATTCACCATTGGAAAAAAAGATTTATATATATATATATATAATCTAGCAAAAAGTAAATATGTGCACAAGACATCTAAGACATTTTTAAAGGTGTTAAAATCAGTGCGAGGGGACAAGTTAGCAGCAAACTACCCTCCCTGCTGTACTGCAGAACACCACTGCTGTCCCTGGGTGCCCAGAGATGGGGCACCAGAGGCTCAGACTCCCATGAAGTCCACATGTGATTTAATTTATTTAATTAGGAGCAAGCATGATCAGCAGTGATACTATTTGTGAGGTCAGGGCAAGCATGAAAAACTCCCAGGAATGATGCTGCAGAGCCCATTTTGGGTGGATGCCATGTGCAATGGGAGGTGGCAGGTCCTCAGTCCTGCCACATACACTTGAGCCCCTCTGACAACAGCAAATGAAGGTGTGTTCACATTTCCACTGGTCTGGCTCACACTCAGCACTGTGTTTCCTGCACTGCCTGGATCAGGCTGCTCAAACAGCTACAGTAGATGCAAGTTCGTCCCAGTTCCTCCTCCTCACCCCATTCTGGCTGGCATTTTCACACGGCAAGCCATGCACCTTGCACCTGATTTTAGTCAATGAATCTCTGTGGACTGAGAGCTGGATGTCAAGAACAGAATATCACATAGGAAAAATAATTCCTGAGTGATGAGCAGAAACAGCCTTCTCATTGCTCCTGTGCAACTCCCCTGACACTGTGGAGAGACCAGCTCTTCTCCACTGCCCAGAGCCCACCCCCCAGTCAGGTGGTCAGGCTGGGACAGCCACTGCTCAGGACACAGCACAAGAGAGGACCAAGAGTGCTGACCCACCTCCCTCATTCATCCCCTGAGAATGACACCAGGGCTGCTCTGCCAGCTGAGCAGCACCAGGATGCCATTCCCGACAGACTGCTGTGGGAAGTGCCTCTCCTTGTCTGCACTGCCAGAGGAAACCCAGCCTTTCACCCCACCTAGCTATTTCAGCCAAGCATCCAGGTTTGGGAGGACTCACATCCTATTCCAGCTCTGGCTATGTGCTGCCAATTTAATTTCTGCTGCAATTATTCTCCCACCCACACACTTGATCTACTGTCAATTAGCACTGACAAGAGTCCCCACAGCCCAAAGCCTGTGTTTCCAGCCCCCCTGGGCCAGAGAGCTGCCAATTCTGGCAGTTTGGGAATAGACAAGAAAACAAATATCCTCTCTTTCCATTAGCACCACATGGTGGTATTTTGACTATCAAGCTTACGCTACACGAAGCCAAAACCAGTGGGATCTCCAGAAACTGACGGATGGGTGCTCCCACTCCCCCCATCTGCCAGAGAGGAGTGGCTGAGGCCGCTGCTCACAAGGACACCAACATCAAGTGACTTTGGGGATCCCAACACATCAGCAGTGATATCATGTCTGCATGACGGAAATCCTGACTGCTGGCTGGAAAGCTCTGAGCTGCCCCCAACATCCCCATGGGTCCCACCTCCACCCATCTCTGGGTCCAACAGACAGACAGCCCTTCTCTAGGATGCAAGTCTGAACATCACTGCATTTGTGGCCTTCTCTGTAGATCCTTGCTGTTAAGGACAGACTTGTCTAGTGAAACCAACTGAAAACCAAAGTCTGCTGTTTAATAAAAACAATTTCCCAAAGGTGACTCACTCATCCTGTTCAGTGTTGTTCCTGCTAATTGTGTGAAAGCAGCTCTCCAGTTCCAGCTTCTTCACTTTGAGGGCAGCTATTCCCCACAGTCACGACATTAATCAAAGTTTTAATAAGAGGGATTGATTACATTCTTAGTCTCTGAGTAGGGGTTTTCCACAAAGCTCAACTGAGAAACCACAACAGATTTAGAAAGAGGGGAGAGGAAAACTCACCAGCTACTTCATATCTTCCAAGTTCTCTTGCACAGAGGATAACTACAAATTTCACTGCCTTCAAGACAAAGATTACACCTAAATAAACTAAATTGTAATAACAGAAATACAGATTTCCTACAAATCATTCAGCCTGAGGCATTCTGCCTATGCTCACATGTTTCAGGGCCTCCAGCAAGAGTTACTGTAGTCACAAGACAAGATTTTCAACAGATCTTTGCCTACTATGATGAAAAAGCAGATAGAGTAAAACCTGGAGAACAAAAGGATATGTGCTCCACATTAGTGCAAAGGCCACTTGGGGTAAAACTCTCAAAACCTTTTTCAGGGACAACCCCCAACCTCTTTATGTGATTTGAGGGCAGAATTCCAGCAGATTTTTTTTCCCTGTGTTTCAAAGCAGATTGCTTTTTTCCAGATGTGAGGAAGTGCACCTAGAGGTTGCACATATCGAGCCAAGTTATTACTTTACAATGAGATTTTTGCGTCTCACAATCTAGTAAGTGCCTTTGCTCAAGAGGCTGAATGAACACAGCACGGGACAGCCCTGGGTCACCTGGCATTGCTCCACAGAGACTCCAGCCATGGCTGGGAGCTCTGCTCTCAGGGGATGGGATGCTTGCAGCAAAGGTTGGCTCTTGTGGGTGCTGGTGGTCACCCTCAGCCTCACACAGGTCAGAAGACATCAGTGATAACACTTGGGTTAGCACAGCTGCTGGCACGTGTGCCCGGCTGTCAACATGAACCACACTGGAGGCACAGGCAGTCTGGGGAGAAGAGTCAACCAGCACATGCTGGGTGCAAGCACAGCAACCTAGAGGTGTGCATGGAACCACCTTCACCTCCTCTCTGGGAAACCCAAAAAGCCACTAAGGAAGACAATATATGGATACAGGCACCAAAAAAAGGAGCAAGACAGGAATCTGCTGCCCATACTTGTGTACCCTTGTTCGCACACCTCTCTCGATGCCCTACCACAAACACATCTGCTTTATCCACCTACTCCCCAGATTTACATATTTTCAGTGTAGGTCTGGATTCAGAATAGTCCATCCCTACCCTATTCATTATATTCTATAAAACTGTCTAATTTTTAAAAAGATCCATATGTAACATATTAATAGTCAGATTCAAATCCAATCTGCATTAAACCTCAGAAATGGTATATCTGGCAGTGGAACTACTGCACATTTGTTCCTCATTTAAGATTATTCATAGGGTTTGTGCACATTAAAGTCTAGTAAGAAAAAATATCTGTCAGAAAAGAAGGCTGTAATTGATAAATGAAGCAAACATGGCCAGAACGCAAAGCCCAAGCTCACACATCACCCTGTGCTGTCAGTCAGGGCAGGAAAGACAAACAGCCGCACGTGTCACTGGTGTGCGGTACCGGGGTGGCTCTGCCCGTGCTGCTCTTGTGCTGTGCCCCTGCCTGCTGTCCCTGGGCAGGAGTGTAGAATATCTGCAAATTCCACATCGCTGGAACACCCAACAGACTCAATGGCCTCACACTCTGCTCCATTTCTCATGGAGTTTGGAGGAGCTCATCCCCGTCCTCATCACTCAGTGGGCTCTCTGCTGCCAGTGCTTTGTCCCCGAAGGAGAGAGAACTCTCTCACTAAAGGAGACACCACTCCTTGTAGCATCATCCTTTCTCTTCCACCCTTCCAGCTCTTGTATTCCTTCTGGACTGAGCCAAAGGAGGGCTGAGGGGGCACCCTGGGACCCTCATCAGGACGCTCTAAAAGCCTCTCTGGAAAGGAGCAGTTGAGCTAAACCAGCAGATCCTGCACACAGGCATTTTGTAAGGCCTGGAGAAAAAGCACGGAATAGCATATGACATCAAACACTTCTTCTGTGGAGAATGAGACCATCTGAGCAATATTTGAACACCCGGTGTCAGCCAAAGAGCACTCATGTGCTTCTGGGGCAAGCTGGGGAGATTCTGTCAGCCTGAACTGATGTACTTTGGTGTTCTGAAGGCTGCAGGCAGCCCCAGGGACTCTGCCACTGCCCTGGGAGGGGCAACCACCTTATAGCAGTGAGAAGCCTGAGCAGGCTCCAGCCCTGCCATCCATGACCCTGGATACCCTGGGAAAGCTGGCAGCATGTGCATCAGCTCAGCACACGTTCAGGAGGGAGCCAGACAGCAGGAGCTGCCTATCCATCCCCCTGGTCTCCTCCTTGTTCCCCAGGTATCTCTGCAACATGGACCAGCACATGCAAAAATTGACAATCCAGTACCTCATAAACAGAGAGGAAGAAGAGAAACCCCATTCCTCTTCCCATTGAGAAGCCAAAGGAGAATGAGAGTCACCTCTGACCTTGCTAACAAGCTGTTAGTCAAGAGATGGGTAGGAGAGATGGGGAGACCTCAGCTCCATCCACCACGTGGCTGCTGCAGGAGACGGGGTAATAAGGCAGAGCAGGATACATGCAGAAGGCTCTAGGGAACAGAGCTGAGGACAGAGGAAAGACAGTAGCTGCAAAACAGAGAGAAGGAGTGAGAGAGAAAAAAATGAAAAAGATGAGAACATTGAAAAAAAAAAAAAAAGGAAATCCACCATCATTGGAGATGAATCACTGTTAGGGGATTGGGAGGGTGAAGCAGGTTTTGGAAGCAGCCAAGGTAGAGGCACGTCAGCTGAGGCAGATGCAGACAGACCCTGGGCGTGCTGTGCCCCAGGAAGGGCAGGCACCAGGCAGTCAGAGGACTCCCAACAGCTCCATCCAAAATAACACTGACTCTGAACTTGGTCACAGCCTCAGGAGGGTCAGTGCTGGACACTGCCCTCCACATGCTGCCCAGCCTCCTTGTGTCCCTGGCAAGTTGATCCAGCAAAGCCTGGCTTGGGCTGAAGGCAATGACAGAGATGGGATTATGCCAGACCTGCTCAGGATCTGGCTCATGGTGGGAACCAGGGCTGTACCAGCCCAAGGAAAACACAGACAGACCTGCACAGAGCTTTAAAATCGCACATGGAAACTCCCTCACCCCTGGAAGGACTGCAGGCAGGGCACAGGGCTTTCCAGGCTCCAGACACGGATGTCCTCTCCCCAAAAGCAAGTTGGGAGAGCAGCAGGTGTGCAGGGCTGCAGTTGCCATACCTGTGGGTCTGACTCGATGTTAATCCGGCACGCTTGAGCCTTGCCATCTTCCAGGATAGGGGGTGACCAGGTCTTCCCTTCGGCTCTGCAGTGGGAAATTAAGTAAACTCTACTTAAATTGCTTTTAAAAAAGCCCAAACCAAAGCACTCCCCTCCCCGAAACAAACAAAAGCCACAAAAATCCCAAAGAAAGAAATACACTCCTTAAACAAAACAAAAAAGCAATTAAACACATAACAAAAAAGCCACCAAAAAAAGCACCAAACATATATAGAGTATGTATTAATTCCCTGGCAGGCCTATATTATATATGCGTTTGTTCAAAATTATCCTCACAAACAGTACAATGGTAAATAGAGAAGATGACAGCTTCATGCCATTAAAACCATGAAGCTCAAAACTATCCTTGAACTACAGGCTCTGTCTCAGTTTGGGGTTTAAGAGACAAACGTATTTTGGTTCAAGAAACCAGAAGACAGGCTCTTGGTGGCTCCTGTTTTGCATATTCCTGGCTTTGTCCCTTTATTCTCGCCCTGAATCCAGAAAGTATTCTGATGACATGTGTGTATAGATACATGTATACATATATACATGCAATGCATGGCAGGCCTGTGTACCAGACCACATCAGGAATTCTATAACCACCTTTCAGGGAGAAGGCTTACGCCACCCTGTATGAATCATCTTGACCCTTTCAACAGTTGCCAGACAGAAAAAGTCCTTAAAATACAGTTTCCATTCCCAAACGCATCATCAGTCCTGCCAAGGCAGAGCAGAATACTGTCACTGTCCGAAGATTTTCCATGTGCCTGATCATTTTTTTCCCCACGAAGGCATCTAGGGGCACGGCTGGGATGTGATCGCCAGCACAGATCTCCAACACTCAGGGTACGAGCGAGCTGAAGGGGCCTGGGCAAGGTCCAGCAAGTTCATACACAGGCTTTTCAGGATGCAAGAAGGTTAAGTTGGAAGATGGTAACTCCAGTAAGTCCAAGATAAAGCTTTCAACATGCAAACTATTCTGTTTATCATCGCAATCTGCATATGCACCACTTCACAAAAATAGGTCTTGTTCCATGGGCACAGATGCATCCAAGCATCCTTTGTGGACTCTCACCCCTGCCACATACCACATTCACTTTCAGTTTAATTATCTGCAGAGTCCAAGTTTGAAAAAGGAGCACGATTTTAACCCAGGAATTCTCGAGGTGATTTTTGCCTTTGGTATTTTGCAGCTACAAAAGTCAGCATAGAAAGCTGCCTTTCCAGATCTAGGGTCTGACCACAAACCTTCCAAACACAGGGATTCCCACTGACTTGAACACACTTTGGATCCAGCCCCTGAGGATTTCAGCTTTTTTTTCTCACTACTGCCATTATAGCTTTTTCAACAGGGAGTGATTATTCTCTCTCTCATAGCTAGATATTTTGTTCTGATAAGTTATCTTTACTGTAATTATTTGATTTTAGGCTGGGACAATTCACTATAAATTGGTCTTTCCAACTGGGACAAAGGAAGCAGTTCCTCCCAGGAACATCAGCGTTCCCAGCAACCCCAACTTGCTTTTTGCCATGATCCGGTGCTGTGTATATTACTTCCACATTGAAAATCAAATCTGGAGGCCCAGAACAATGGAAATGCCTAATTACATTGGCAGGAATCACCATTATTATTTCTGTGGTTTCGCCTGCACTGAGCCAGCCCAATGAGAGCTCGTGGTGCCCCAAGAAGGATCCCTGATGACTTTCCCCCCACTCAGCTCTGAAGCCACATGCCAAACACAGCTTAAAGCATCCCCAAAGACTTCAACCTGCCGGTAAATAAGAACAGAGCTTCAGAAAGTGATTGTGATCGCAGAATGTAAGAGCAATAGCAGTAAATTCACTCTGCATGAAGGTACGGCATTCTGTCACCAGTACTGCCAGCACTTCCCAGCTCTCCACACCTCCGACAGAGATCACACTGTCTGTACCAGAAAGCAGATAAACCCATGCTTTCCAGAAGTCATTGTGGGTATATTTACACTTAATGACAGACATGGACAGACTTCAGTTTGCATGGAGAAGCCCATTCACAGTTAATGATTTAATGATTAAATTCAAGGCTGTACCATCAGTTCTACACAGGGACCAGAAGTTCTTGGTGTAACCGAGACCAACTCTGACAGATTCCAGTGACAGCGTGAACAAAGCCAGGCTCCCATCAGCCTCAGTTTCCCCTTGAACTACACTGAAACAAGCTGATACAGCACGATTTGGACTCCACTTGGCATTTTGAAAGGCAAAGCAAAGGCAAATGGGAGAAACACCAGCCTCAATAAAAAGAAAGCCAAGTTGTAAGCTTGATGAGCATTTATGCTTGCAGAGGGAGACTCTCTCTTTTCCCTGGGAACAGCAAAATATCATGCAATCTGAAATAATCCAAAATAATTAAGAGATGACTTTGCCTGAGAGAACAATGCTACAGGCAGCTACTGCAGGAGGGGCTGATGTTTGGAGCTCACACCCCAACACTGGCTGCAGGAACACCCCATGCCCACATCCCCAAGCAGAACCAGCGGCACCAGGGGTCCCCTGCACCCCCCAGAACAAGCCCCAGAGCAGTGGGGACCTGGGGCTCAGCAGAGTCACCCCGAGAGCCCCCAAGTAGCAGGTTCACCCTACCAACAGTCAGAGGCAGGTGTTTAGGCAACAGCAAAAACCCAACACACTTTTCATACGTCACAGGCAACAGATCAGGCATCACTCAAATGTTCTGAGTTGTTTAATTTACAGTTCAAGGACAGGAAAAGTGTTCTCAGATGTGCTGTAGGGGATTAAAGGCAGCTGTGTGGAAACTATTACCCTTCACTTATACCATTCTCCGCTCTTAATGGCAGCTAGGACAATCCCGAGACGAATAACTTGACCTAGGTTAGTGCAAGGCCTTCCACACAGGGCTTTGTGGGAAACGGACCCATTAACAGGACATCACTAGAAAAACCCAAAGTTACAGACACCTTTTATCCCACCATTTGCTTTCTAAAAGTCTCAGAGTCATTCTGAAAAGATTACTTGCATATGCTCACATATTTTACCATAATGTTTTTTCACCTGGTAGTGATCTGCAAGTCTCATTCTCAACATTTGTAGAGCTGCTTTTAAGTTGCAAGAATTCCTGTGTCATACCAAATTCCTGATTTCTCCATTCCCTTATAAACTAACATTTTTCACTTGGGGAAGTGCCAGCCTGGATCCAGGTCACTCCATCTGTGGCCATGCAGCCGCAAACCACCAGAACAATCACATTGCTATATCTCACCCCCTTTCTTTGGGGGGTGACTCCAGGGTCCTGCCCATCTCCTGACTGCTCTTCATCTCCCACCATGGCACATCACTATGCTCACAACCGATTGTTATCACTGATATGGCCATTAGCCTTCTAGAAGCTCAACTCAGTCTAGGAGCAGCTACAGCTGGTGCTTCAAACTTCCCAGGACTGTGAACCTCACCACGATAACCACAAGGTGTTGGATCCACCCTCTGCAAGGCAGGTGAGCAGTGTGGGAGCTGAGTGCTGCTGAGCACCCCAAAGGACCCAGCTTGTCCAGACTATGTGAAGAAGCTGCAGGATTTCTCCTCCTTCATTCCTCTCAGCTGAAACCATTGTGTATTGCTCTGGAAAGCTGCCGGTTTTCCTCGCTGTTAGTCCTCAAGGAGCTCTGGAGGGGTAGCTGTGATTCACTTTTTCAGTTGTACTTTTACTGGAAACTTGAGAACAGAGGTTGTCATCCTTCCCATCTTCCAGCAACTTGCCTGTGCTGCTCACAGCTAACAGACCCCAACAAAATCCCCAGGAGGTGGGGAAGATGGGAGGAACATCAACTACGTGAGGTTCCAGGGACTTTTGGGGCTATGTGTCCAGTAGATTCATTACTGGGCTTTCTCACACAGAAACTTTCAGAGAAACTCCATCTCTGCACAGAGAGAAGGAACAGATAGAGAATCTTCATACTCAATTCTCCAAGCAGACTCAGCAGCGGCATACACACCAAACCAAGGGGGAAGAAACTGCTTCCAGGATTTATTTTAGATAGAAGGAATCAAAGCCAAACCTTTGAGGATTTATTCTTTGACACCACAGCCTGGAAATAAATTCAACTGAACCACTCTGGGGTTCTTGGCTGCACCTGGGGCTAGGCAGATGCTCCCAGTCCTCCAGCATCCACCTGGCCCTGTGCACAACATCCCCAGGGCTATCACCAAAAGAAAGGACTGGAATTGGATTGAACTGGAAATCATAAAACTGAAGGTTGAAAAAGCCCTCTTAGACCATTAAGTCCCACTGTTACCCCAACATTGCCAAGTCTACCACTAAACCATGTCCCCAAGTGCTACATCTACATGTCTTTTGAATACCTCCAGGGCTGAGTTCTCTGGGCAGCCTGTTCCAGGGCTTGACAACCCTTTCAGTGAGGAAATCTTCCCTAACAGCCAATCGAAACCTCCCCTGGCACAACATACTAACACACTTCTTGCCTCTTAAGGAATTTGTTGTGTAACTTGGAGGCAACTTCACAGTGAGTAAAAAGAACAAGTTTTACCAGGTATCTGTGAGTAATAGTTCATGGGCCTGCTCAACACCTCGGATCTTCTCCAACCAGCTGCCACCTAACTGGCCTGACCCTTCCTGCACTAAGGCAGGCAAAGTACATCCCATGCTATCTTGGCTTGAGATTCAACAGCTGGGAAGATGATGATGGAACAGCTGCCGAATTTGTCATCAGGGCAGCCTGAACCAGCCTGCTAAATCTTATTCAGCACCATCACTGCCTTTCCCACAGCATCACTAAGCCCATGAGAACTGCTGGCCTCCCATTTTTGGAGCCATTAACCACAGCCAGAACATCCAGACCTTGTTCCAGGTTTGCCCAAGTAATTCCTCACACCTTACATCAGTACCCACATAGGCATCAGTTACATAAATCAACTCCTTTCGTACACCAATGAGGATTTTCAGCCACTTTGTTTCAGAATAGTAAGGCCACTGTGCTGCTTTGCCTTTCACAGCCTCACTGTTCAATGACAGTCTCAGACATGCCCACATGTTGGGGCAAAGCAGGACCCAAAAAAGCCAGGGACAAAATACCCATTAACTTCAGGGAGGTCAGGGGTCTGGTCAAGAAATCAGTTAGAAAATGGAGGGTGCAAAGAAGGAGGGAAAACCCCCTCAAGAGATTTGTCCTTGATAAAGGACAAAGAGATTTTTAAAAAAGGAAATATCTGCTAGTCCAGCCTGAGAGCACAGAGAGCTTCACAGATACCAAC
Source organism: Orthonyx spaldingii (assembly GCA_013397795.1). NCBI lineage: Eukaryota > Metazoa > Chordata > Aves > Passeriformes > Orthonychidae > Orthonyx > Orthonyx spaldingii. Next base: position 590,540 of record VZTJ01001887.1, on the reverse strand, counting down.
ACTGACTGTGGGCTCCAGGGCCACAGGAGAGCCACGGAGCCCAACGTACTTAAAAAGCTGTGACATTCTCTTGCCAGCAGTTTTCCCAATGTGGGCATAGGGCCAGTTTCTCCAGGAAAGCTGAAGCACAAACCTTCACCCTCCCAGTTGGCAGATGACAAAAGGTTCAGAAAAAGCTGCGGGGCTTGAACTGACCCTCTGGCACAGATAGAAGAGTCTGGACGGTGCTGCCAAGGGTTTCCTGGCAGTCTGTGTCAGCATGCACAGCGATGCCAGGTCTCCTGTCCAAGGTCTCCTGTCCCACACCCAAGGTCCTTTGCGTGCTCAACTCTCTGCTTTCAAGCAGTGATTTCAGCAAAACACAGCTCCAACCCAACTTTATGGCTGCCTTTATTTGATGCATGATACGTGGTCTTAGGCCACTCAGTAACTCCCCCTTCTTGTTTTCCCCACATTCTGACTTTCCTACTGAACCTCCTAGTCTAAGGGCATTTACTGACGAGAGTCTGAAAACAAAACCCATCTTGTTCTCTATCTCAGTAACATATAATGTCAAGGGTTGATGGAGAAAGGGCATGGAATGGAGCAGTCCAGAGGGCACCGTGGGGATGGAAGCACTGCACTGCCCAGCTCCCTGCCATCCCCTCTACAGTCATGCCTGGCTGGAGGAGCTCTGCTTTGACAAAACAGAGTTAACATCAAATTTCCCATGTCTTCACTAAAGACATACAACAAACAGGCTTGTTATTTCAAATGTATTTCAGACAAACACATTTAGAAATACACCTTCTTGTGTTGACTTACAAACTGTATTTTGTTGAAGGCAGTGTACAGAAAAGATGCTGCTTGGAGAGTATCCTCTGCCCAAGGGAAAAGATACTAATCCACATCCCAGCAGGTAGGGCCTTCTTGGAGCTCAGCCTCAGAGCAGGGTTCAGGGTGTTGATCCATAGCTGTGACAAACAGCAGTGGCTGGACATGCACACAAACCAACAAACCCCTCATCACTGCCCCAGGACATGGCTCCCTGAGCAGGACCAGGTCATCCCACATTCCAGGAGGCAGACACACTCACACCTAGGAGGGAATGCCAGATGTGCTTCCAGCAGTGACTAACAACTGGGCAACAGGATCCAACAGGTCACTTGGGAGACAGGACAGAGATCCAAGAACCAAGTCACTGTGCAGTCACGTTGGGCCAAACAAAAAATAGACCTAACACATCACTGGAGCTGCTGTTCTTACTGCAGGAAAAACCAGCTACTCAGTTTTTCTTGTCAAGAGAAATGCCACTGTCATGGACATCTCTGGGTACAGCCAAGGTGAGTTCTGCCCTTGGAGAAGCCACCAAGGTACAGTTGGGGAAAAAACAACCTGAAGCTACAGACCCTCCACACAGCATCTTCCAGATCACCCTGACGTCATGAATGAACATTTCCGCATCTCAGGGAAACCAAGAAGACAGATCATCCCTAACACCGGCAAGGCACCTACCACCATTGCTGTGAGACCACTGTGACACAGTCCCTGCCCTGTGCAGGGATCACCACTTAGGAGAGGAGATGCGCTTTCACAGAGATATTCAAGGGTCCAACCTGAGCCAAAAAACAAACACCACTTGATACCAGTGGCTAAAGTGAAGTGTAAAGGTAGGAATTCAGTCCATCAATTCACACAGTAGAAACCTCCATCCATGAGAATAAAACACTGTCATGCTGCAGGTGAAAGCTGTTTTCAGCAAAACTTGGTTCTAACTCCCAATGAAGCTGTTCTGCTGCCAGACCACCCCAGCAGCTGGCGGCTCATCAAAACCTCCTGTCACTACACAAGGATTTCCACCTCTTCCAAAGAGAACTCCAGCAGCCTGCAGGCAGTCAGGAAGAGAACCCTGACCCTGGCTCAGGGCACAGCTCCTCTTGGGGATAGAAAATCACCCAGTCTCCCTAAAACTGCCCCAGATGGAAAGCAAAGCAACCGCCCTCCCCGGCTATGGGAAATTCCACTTGTGTGTAGTGGTTTTGCTTGCCTTCCTTATTTTCTTTCTTTCATAATACTGAAACCACATCATCTGTACACCATGGGCTAAGCTCAGAGGACTTTGCTTTAGCCAGGCAGCTCAGAGATGCCTGTCTGAGGAACCATGAGGAATGACAGAGGGTTTGCTCCATTTATGGCAGTGCTCCTTCCCTGCTGCCCAGGCATCCAGTCAGAACTACTTTTCCAAGAAAAGAATAAACAGTAAATGATAGCTCTTTATAGCAGGAAATGCCTCTTTAATCTGAAGTGGAAAACTATATCCACTTATTTAAACCTATTACAGATAATATTAGCCATTTGTGAACCTTATAAGGAGTGCTCATTTTGCCTGGGTAATTTGTGATTTTGCTACAGAATGAATTCCAATAGAAATAAAAAAAAACCCCAGAAAATCAAACCAACCAAACAAAAAAGTCACAAACAAAAAACCGCAACACACACACAACAAACCCACCCCAACTGAAAAAAACAACCCAAAACAAAAAACCCAATACCAACCTCACGCCTTCATTTTGCTTGGATATACCCTAAAAAGTGAATTTGGCAGGACCTTCAAATGTGTACTCATTGAACAGATGCTTAAAATGACAGGTGGATGTTAATGAAGTGGAAAGGCTTGTCCAAAGGAGATTTTGATTCCCATGCTACTCTTGCTTGAGTTGACACAACCTCAAGGACTCAACTCAGGCCACAGTCTGGACAAGCCTTACAAGGTACAAATGATAATCCACATGTTTAAATGAACTGAACCCACTTTTTCTATCAGTGATCCATTAAAAATAACTTTGTTTTACTGTTTTTGAAAACACAGGACAATTACCCAGACCATGGGGATGCTCCAAGAACCCAGCCTGAGAGCACATCTGCTCCAGGGCCAGCCAAAAGCCTTCTGAGCAAAACTGACATGGGAACACATCAGAGACAACCAACCTGTACACAGAGAGCAGTAGCTGGTCCACACACGCTTTGATCTTGTTTTGTGCTTCTAGATGCATCATGTTGTCCGTGTTCTCTCCATTAATTGCCAGAATAATGTCTCCTGGGCACAGATCTGCCATGGCTGCTTTACTGCCAGGGTTAATCTGGGAAAAATAAAAGGGTTACTTAAAAGAATGCTGGGTTTTTTTAAAAAAGAAGTCCAGGTTATTGGAATAAGATGCAGGTAAAGGGAATAGTTATTTCTGGAGAATATGTGTTTTGTCTACATCAGTGGCACCTGAGGCTGGATGTCAGAGCTCTCAGGTAAGCCCCAGTTCTCCAAGGGCCATCCCCTACAACAACATTCTTTGAAGTAAGGGATTTCAGTCAAATCCAGCAACTGTGTGGCCAGGTCCTCTCCTCACATTTGTGTCCTGCTTGAAATAAATGCAATACTCTCTTTCCAGAGAGATGCTTCACACTCCTTTGGCTTGCAGACCTTTCATGATGCTGCAAGAGTCAGTCCCTATGGAGCACATGAAAGCCTCCTCTCTGGTTAACCACACATGGAGAAGTGCCATCCCCCTGACTGCTGCCTGGGGAGAGGTCACATTTGACATCACTTTTTCTGGACTGTCATCCAAATGACTTGTCTCCTTCTAGCCCTGCACAGTCACCATTCCCAGAAGGATTTAGCTGATGCGGCACTTGGGAATGTTGTTTAGTGGTAGCCTTGGCAGTGCTGGGGTAACAGCTGGACTCCAGGATCTTTAAGATCCTTTCCATCCTAAACGATTCCATGATTCTATTCTATAAATATCACACAGCTCTTTAAGCCTCCACAATTCTTTCCTTCTGGTTTCGTAGGAGTGCCAGAACGTTATAAAACTTCTAGGTTCTTTCCTGAGGAACTAATGACAGGTCCAGGTACTGTTTGTGGTCAGCCATAAAACCAATCCTGTAGCCCATAAAAGAGGTTCTTGAGAAATTACCATTTCATTTACATAATCCTAAATGTGGTTTTAATTTTTGCAATAATATAAAATGACACAAGGCATAGTCAGAACAGGTAAACATGTCTGGTTAAACTCTTACTAGCTATGTGTTTGCCCTCTAATTTCCTCTGCAGTTTATTCAGAGCATCTGCTAACCAAACACATTTTAACAACTGAGAAGTTACGGCTAACCTGACTTTTGGTTATTCATGTGTCACTGCATTAAAGCAAGCCGGTGCTTTGATTCTGTTTACCCTTGATTTACACAAATATAATTGCCTGTCTTAGGTGGTAGGTCTCTGCTCCACCCTCCTTGAGAAATCTAAACAACAGGAGCATTGCTTTACCCACCACCTCCCCTTGAACGTGGCTTACAGCAGTGCATGACAGCAACCAGACAGACCAGGTATAGCTTTCCAGACAGTAAGACCGGTGGGGCAGTTCCCCAGTGCCCAGAAGCCCCCCCAACCACCACAGGCTGTCAATAAACAGGTGTTTTTTTAGAAAGCAGACATGCACACAGCTTTCATCTTGATTTCACAGAATCTTACAATGACTTGGGTTGGAAGGGACCTTAAAGATGATCTTGTTCCAACACAGAGGCACCTTACACTAGACCAGGTTGCTCCAAGCCCCATCCAGCCTAGCCTGCAACACTTCCAGGGACAATTTGTTCTATTTTTGTAGGGAATTTGAAGAGGATTTAGTCTTCCCACAACAGACCCTGTGGATTGCACTAGAGCTACCCCTGGTGAGAAGCAGACAGCCCCCAGTGTAAGATGGGCCTGCTGCACTGCTCCCTGCATGACCACAGCCACTGACACCACCAAAACACAAACCCAAAGGTGTTTGAGAAGCTCCAAACCACTTCTGACAGTTAAGTAGAACTGGCAGCCCGAGTTACAGCTTTTGTTGCATTGTCAGAGTACATCAGTATTTGCCATTTGCTCTCCAATAGTTTCAGCTGGGCTGTTTGGCTCTAACAAACCTGCCCAGGCCAACCCCTCGCGGGCTGCTCAATGACTCAGCTCAGAGCAAACAACAGGAGATGCCTTTCAGCACCACACACATTAGCTCTGACATAGTACATTTCAACCCAGGACAGGATTATTTTTCCCCTGGCATTGTTAGGGTTTTTTGGACCCGTGTATCCATACACAGGGCGTTACAGACTTCTATAGCCACAGAAGCTGCCAGACTCATCAGAAAGTCAACCTGAAGTTCAATCAGCAACTCCAAGGAAGCACCTCTATGCTCTTGCCTGCTGTTATCTGCTTCCCTCAGTGTCCACCCGACAGCCCTGGCTGCCAGCAGGCGTTTAGACTAACAAACCTTCAGCTGGACCCAGGACAGCTGTATTTTGCTCTTGTCTATTCAGTGTTGTCTAGATGTTTGATGGATTTTTTCCCCTGTACTGATCCTAACCAGGCTGTAGCTTTCTTGAGGAATAAGCTGTTCACAAATGGGACTCTTAGCTGTGCCTTATTTTTAGCTTCTGCTTAATTTCAAATTATTTTGGCAATATTTTCACATTAGCATTTTATGCTAGCTGTGGAGATGACCGAGGGCTTGAAATGGAGCTGCACTCCAAGAATTCATTTGAGATACAGCATCGGTGTCTCAACAGCTTGGGAATCATTATTGTAATGTCTGTCTGGTCCAAAATTTGTATTTTAGTGAATAATATTTAAAGTGCTGTAGACTTAGTTCTCCTACCCCACAGCTGTGCAAAGCCATTGACAGCGAACTCCACATAAAGCCTGACAAGTCTGGTTATGGGTCAGTGCTGTGCCTGAATCCTCATGCAGGGCTTCTACCTGCTTTGGACGTGGTTTAGTGGTGACCTCGACAGTGCTGGGTTAACAGTTGGACTCAATGGTCTTAGAAATCTTTTCCCATCCATGCATTCTGTGACTGTATGATGTTAGAGCTGGGCAGCACACAGAGGTTTTGGGATGGAGCTTGTACACAGGCACTCACTTGTGCCTCTCTCCAGAGAGCCCTCGGGTCTGCCCTGAGCCAGAACCACAGCGTGTGTGACGTCAAGGAAGCAGACACGAATCTGAGAGTAATCAGATACGTCATGAAGTTAAAAACCCTGCAAAGAAAACCTGCACCGAGTCACTGTAGCCCCGTGTTCTTGAAAGGGGCCTCCAAAGGAGTTGAGGTTTGAGAACAGGAGAGGATTAAGAAAAAGAGTGGTAAGATTTTATTTGGTTTTGAAGTTCTCCATCTGTGCCAAGAACAAACCATTTCAAAAATCAATGCTGAATGAACACAGACCAAGCCCAGACCGATGCATACATAACTCAGGGTAGCATGAGCAATCTATCCACCACAGGCAGCAGTGAGTACCCTAAAGCCACGTCCCAGCTCATGCCCCAGGGCCTAACGTGGGCTATGTCCCACAGCACCCACTGCACCCTGCATGTGCCATGCCTCATCTTGCCTGAGCTGGGTGCCTGCCAGGATTTGGGCTGCTTGCATGCTTTTCTCCAGTGAGGAGCTCGGGCAGGGCAATTACACACCAGCAAGGAGTCAGCCCAGTCCCTCACACCCCGCTAACCCCCAGGGCAGCAGAGCCCCACACAAGTATTGGTGCTTCAGGTGGGGAATTCTGTGGGTAGATGGGGTGGTCCGAGCCCTCACACCATCAGCAGCTCAGGTGGGTCTTGCTCCCTGTGAGGCCATGTGGCTCTCAAAGACCTCATGCCATAAGGTGACAGCAACGTCAATACGCCTCCAGAGCTGTCAAGTGTACGGCACCAAGAGCCAAAACCACAGCAAACATCGCGGGCTTAAAGAAACATAAATATTTTTGTTACAATTCCCCTACAGGTTTTTCTTTCGCAAAGAGACAAGAATCCCTCTTCCTCTGGAAGCTCTGAGCTCCCAAAGACATAACTGCATGAAGCACTGAAGCAGCACTGAGGTGAGCCCCCCAGTCATCAGTTAACTCACACTCCTGGTTACTGCTGTCCTGCATGCAAAGGTATTTTCCCAACAACATAAATCCAAAGCCAACTAATGGAGACTTGGGGTGAAGTTGCCCAATGTAGACAAGACAATCCTGCAGAAAGGGGAGAGGACCTTCTCACTGCATCTTCCTCCTCCAGGAGTGCCATCCAGCCTCTTCCTTTGTGCCACCCCTGGTGCTCAGCAGGTTCTGAGGCACAGCCTGGGATGCAATCCAAAAGGGCTGATGGTTTCACAGAATTACAGAATGGTTTGGGTTGGAAGGGACTTTAAAGATCATCTTGCTCCAACACCCTGCCATGGGCAGGGATACCTTCCAATAGACCAGGTTGCTCTAAGCCCCAATTCCACCTGGTCTTGAACACTTCCAGCGATGGAGTAGCCACAGCTTCTCGGGCAACCTGTGCTAATGCCTCACTACCACTACAGAAATAATTTCTTCCTCATATCTAATCTAAATCTTTCTCCCTTCAGCTTAAGGCCAAATGTTCTGTGAGTGAATTGAAGCAACTCAGAGGAATGGGTCCAGTGCAGTGGACCTGTCATCTGGGACCAGGGCAGGGCTGGAGTGAGCTGGTGGCAAGCTCTTCGTGAGGCGGTTAAGCAGATCCCACAGTGCTACCCACCACCTAAGCCCTGCTATATTTTCAGCAGGAAGGAACCAAGCATTGCATATGTGCAGAACCAGTTCACGTGCTGGGATGGTCACTGGCACTTGTGTTTTCACAGCTCCTTTTATGCCCATAGAAGCACTGATGTGTTCTCTGTCCGTGGCAGCCGTGCACGCACAGCACGGCCACTGCTCCGGGAATGCGCTGTGCACGCCTGCCAGCTTTACTGCTCTCCCAAAATTAAATAAAGAGAGAACAACGTTCTGCGTTTAACCCCTCCACAAAAACAAGCAGCTGCTTCCTCACTTCTCTCTCTCAAAAAATGAAGATGCTTGAGAACGTTTATAAACAGAAAACACTACAAGAAACAAACCACTTGCCCAGCATTGATACTGTAGAGCAGAGCACAAGGGGGTGTTTGCAGAGTGAGTGCCCCGGGTGAGCAGCTCCAAGCTCTCGAGATCCTAGAGAGCAGCCCCTCCCCACATAGCATACCTGTGGAGGGTGCTTCCTGCAGGAATTTGTTCCCCTACGAAGCCAGAATATACTTTTTTCCCCTTTTTCTAATAAGCATATTATTATTCCTAATTCCCTCAGGGTATGCCTCATTCATTACATCTTTCTATGTCCTCCATATAGCACTGTGCTTCAAAAATTACCAGAGGTCCAATATTGGTGCCTGTCTCAACCCCCTCTATTGTTCCAGTAAGAAAAAGATAACTTTAAAGCAAAAACTCCCAGTGAATAGCCCTTCCTTCACTGTCCTCTGCCTCTTCAGTCACCACAGAAGGCTCAGTGACAGCACTGCAAGCATCACCTCCACACTATGACTTTTGCCAAATCATCCACCAGGGAACTCTATCTCAGTAATTACAACCAATTTTTAAACATAAGTTTTTCCAATCATATTCCCCACTGCTTTTTCCAGGACTACCATCCACCTTTCCACTCTCCTCTGAGGCAGTTACCCTCTAGAATCCCCCTCCCCAGTCAAGTGGATACTCTGATGCTATGAACCAGATTGGGATAATCCCAAAGCCAGCAGCAGCTCTCTTTTCTGGCCACTGGAGCCTCGTTTGGATTTACTAAGTGCTGGCCTCTGAAAATGGCAGGCCATTAAAATCAAGTACATTGGGGCAACTGCCTTGTGCTTAACCTAAGTCGGTTGGTGTTGGAGCTGTGCAGTCTAATTTAGTAAGCAGGATTCTTTGCACTACAAGGAGTTTGCTCTTGAAACACAGTGCTCACTTTGCCCTGGAGCTTGACCACAGAAGGGTGCCAGGGCTGGGAGAGCAGTCAGAGAAGGGCAAAGTCCACATGCCTGCTGCCTGCATCCCCTGCCCTCGCAGGGACGGCTCTACCTGGAAACACCTTTGCTCAAGTCAACATTAGAATTGGGCAAACACCACAAGCTGGAACAATCAATACTTTAGTGAAAGGTTAATTTGTAATATTAACTTTACCCCTCTTTATTTCTTTTCCCCCAGAAACCTGCCTTTAAGGTCACCTGTGTCAGGACTGAAGGATGAGGAATGCGGCTCCTCACTGCCTGCAGAGGCCTCAGCACAGCCATGGGAAAGACTAACTTGTCTTTATTCTCCCAGAACTTTTTATCCAAGTCAACAAAAGGTGCCTATTCTGGCCATTCCCACCTACATAATGAAGGCAGCTTTATCTCTGCCACATCTTCACTTTTTAAATAAAAGCGCTACTCTAATGCATTCCATCAGTGAACCAAGCCAGGATTTAACGGGTTAAAAGGTGCAATCCCAAACAAGCCTACACAGACCACACCACTCTTCCCTTAAATCAATGGTAGTTTGTTGTAGGCCAGGCTGGGGGAATTTTCTGTTCTGCAACTGTGATCAAAAGGGCCTGATTAAAGTCTTCGAGAGGCTTTCAAGATAGTGTGACAAAATTCTCAGCTTTTAAACAAAGCCAGTCTGTTCCATGCTATGGGGTAGGGGATGGTCTTATGTAGCTACATCTTTTCAAACAGGAAGAACCAAGAGTCAAATAACTAACTAATGAAGATTAATTCCCCAAAACCTTTAAACATTCTTTCCAGGGATTCTCTTCAGATTTTCAAGGCATCCTGCCTTGAATTTGTTGCCACTTCATTTGCATTTTTCTAGTTGCTTATATAAAATCTAATGTATCAAGGCATTATTTAGGTATATTCACAGCCCAGTAAACGAAGAACACTGTTTATGCAATGTGAATTCATTTAACTACTGAAGAAAACAAGAAGCTTAAAAGAACAGAAGGGAATGAACCAGAGTCCAAGTGTTATAAAAGGCAAGAAGCTTGAAAATCCTTTTGAATCCAAGTACTAACAGATTACAATCTAAATTTAGAAACAGATTCATAGTATAGATCCTAACCCAGCTCAGAGTCTGAGGTGTCTGTACAAAGAGGAGGCTGAGAACCAATGAAATTGGATATGGGTTTTAGAGCAACCAGCTACTAACCCACGTGCAGACATCAAAACGTGGATTGAGAAAGACAAGGAAGGGACCCACAAGAATCATCTGGTGTATTTTGTCAACAACTCTCTTGCTCAGCCCAAGGGCACACAACTCCAGCAGCACTCCCCACACTGCCTCCCATGGTCACAGCCACCAGGAGCCCCTTATTCCTTCCTCCAAAGACAAGTTACAGATTCTGTGCTGCTTTACTGCACAGAACAGCCCAATGCAGCAATACAGCTGCTACTACACTTAAATCTGCTCTGTATTTACTCTGCCATGTTAGGGAGCAAGGCCAGGGAGGGACAGCCTGCCCTGGGGGACAACAGTGAGCCCTTGATGTGGATGTGCTTGGGGCACCAGCTCAGCCCCTCAGGTACCACACCACTGCTCACCTCTGCGCAAACCAGACTGAGCAGCATCACAGAAAGTGATGGCCAGAATTGCTTCATCTCCTTCAGAGGTTTAGGGCCCAGCTCTCCAGTGAAGTCTTCCCCCTCAGACACCCCTCAACAAGCAGCAGGGCTTCTCGAGCCCTTCTCAGGAGCAAGCCTTAAGTGCTGTGCAGAAGACATGGAGGAACTGCTTGGAGTTTGCCTTCCAAACCATCTGCCTCTTGGCCAGGAAGGCAGGCTGACACTTTCCTTCCCATCAAAAGGAAAGTGGACACAGAGTGACCTCCAAAGAGAAGAAAATTCTTCAACATAAAAAGTTTAATTCAGTTGGTGAGCAAACCTGAAGCTTCATTCGTGCAGCACAGTAAGGTGTTAATCACAGACTGCAGGGAATTGTGACTTTGCTACACAGTTGCTTTCTCCCAGTTTAATGGTGAATGTCAAGTATTTTTCAAGGTTTGATCTTTTGAACCAGAAGCTTTACACATGCTAAAGGCTTCTGAAGTGTTTTACGTCTTATGGTAAACAACAGCATTCAGAGCAGTGTCAGCATCCTGCAAACCTCCTTTGTTGTTATCCACCAGTCCTGGAGTCAACTGTTCAAGAAAGCTTCTTTTTCAGCTGTGCACTGCCCATATCTGATAATTAAGAATAACAACTTTGAATAATCTTCATTAATCTGGTATATTTTGCTTTCCGAAGCTTGGCCTGTAAAATGTCATTGCCACATAATCTGCTATCAGTCCACACAACATGTAAAACTACTTAAGGCTTAAGGGGTGTGAATGCAAGTTGCTCTGGTTGACAAGAAGGATTGAGTGTGGCACAGGCTGTAAGGCATCTTTATGGTGTTTGGAAAATTCATTGGCTGAAATCCTCTTGAACAGCACTTTTTATTTTTTTAAGATGGAGCTGTGTTCTCTGTGAGGAGAAAGTGGGGTTTGTTGTGGGTCTCTCCTGGCTATAAAAGTTTCTCAAAAGCCACACTGTGGCTTGACATCTTTGCTGTTGCTCAAGTAACATACTGAAACCTGTGTTTGCTTGAAGTTTTTGTGTAAATTCTGAAGTAGAAACCAAACACAACCTTATCTACGAGGGCTTGGGGCAAGTGGAGTGTTGAGGGCTGTGTACACTACATGAACCAGCTCGGTGAGATATGGGGTTTGCTCTGGCACATATCTGGCCCTGACAACAAATCACGCAGAGTATTTTTCTGTGAACATGTTTGTTTTAACCTTTTTAATCAACACTGCTACATCTTGAGAGAGCTACTGTTTTATTTCACAGTTTAGCACCTGTGGTCACAGATGACTTGAAAAAGAAAAACGTTTTTACTAAGTGTTTGGGTGTCTGAGAACCATCTGTCAAGGCATTTTGAGAGCTCAGAAATCACACAACAAATTCAGTTAGAAATATTATATTTTTCCTTCTAGGATTTCCTGTGATTCTTGTGGACTTGTGATACGTGTTTTGTTCCCAAGGTACCAAAAATGAAATTGAATTGTATTGGTCTGCATTAATTCCACACAATTAATGATGGTATATTTGTATTAAAATTAAAGGATATCCAGTTTCAGGAGGACTAGGATTATAACCATCTGTTGTGTTATATAGCAAAAAAAGTTTAGAAAAAAAAGAATAATTGCACATATTTTCTCTTATATGCTTCTTACACCGACAGGGCAGATCTAGTAAGCCTGCTATCTAACTTTATTCTCTTTATCCCACTTTATCAAGTGGGATATAAGTGCATACTTCTACAAAATAATTTTGAATACCTGTCCCAACAGGCAATCTTTCAATCTTCAAGGAAAACTGACATCACCACCATTTAAAACAAAAAGAAGGGGGGAAGAAGAAAAACCCAAAACTTATAAATCCCTAATCCCAAATACCCAGGGACACCGAACCCATTCTGCTTTGTCCAGCCTGGCAGAGGCCTGGCATGTTTTCGAGGGTGTGCTGGGTTTATTTTGTTAACTTGCCCCAAGGTCAGACCTTGCCTGAATGGATCTACATGAATCATTCTTTCCGCCTGCTTTCCCACTCAGGATTATCAGCGTGCTTAATTACGGTAATTAGTATTAGGTTTTCATTCCACCATTTTCCACCATTATTGTCTCCTGAACCAGCACAAACATTTAGTCTTCTCTTTCAGTTACTAAGCAAAGCCTCAGTGATAGGAACACTTCAGCAGCAAAAGTATTTGTGACATATTTCTGTAAGTTATCTGTAGCTCAGATCAGCTGCTCTGTACAAGCACAGCTTCACATGTAACCACCCAGACCTCTCGCCCCTGAGATTACAGGAATGATGAAAACAACAAAAACTGACAAGCAAAAGTATTTCCTTCCAGTCAAAAAACTCATCCCACTTGAAATACTGTAACAAACATTACTGTGCAACCAACTGATAGACAGCTTTTGCCACCTAGCTCTGCACAGGCAGCGACACAGCTCACCAAAATTCAGCAGAAATCAGGTGGGGGGATCGAGAAACACAGAGTGGCTTCTTTAGTCCATTTGAGAGCTCTGAACAGAGAGTGCATAATTTCCATCTAATAAACTATCAAATTATGTCTAAATAAGTATGATGTGAAACCAATAAAAACCTTATGGAAAAGTGAAAAGCCCTGTTCCTTTTGCTGCTGTCTCTGATCCTTGCCTTCTCCACCAACATACATGGAGTTCCTGGGGTAACCAAACATGTTACTCCCAGCCCTGGCTCTGGGGAGCCCCTTCTGCTCAGCCATCCCCACCCACACAAGAACAAACCTCACAAGTCTCCCCAGATACTATCACCCCAAGTGGGTTCTCTCTGCATTCACACAGGATCGCAGCATAGACTCGGGCATTTGCCAGCTGCCCTGACAGAGTCAACAAAATCACTTTTACTGGAATTCCTTCCTCAGCAGAACTCCATCTTGAGTATCCTAACCTTTAACAGGACATGTCTCTGCTCAAACGTGAAAGCTGCTTAAGTTTAAAAGTCAACCTTAACACAAACAATACCTGGATAACAGACTGCAGACCAATTATTTCTCACCCTTCTTGTGTTACAGTTCCAAGCCAATGCTAAAAATTGCATTTTGCTGCTGCACTAGAGACCAGCGGGTAAACTAATGTTGAAGCCAGCAGACAAAGTAAAAATTGTATTAAAATCTCATTCAAAAAATACTGGATTTGGTCAATTTGTCAATTATCTGTTTAGCCAAGTAATTTATCTATGATTTCAAAAGCAGCAAGTGCATGGATTAACACTGGCAGAGCTGGGCAGATGAAGACATTGGCTGCTCCAGGAGCTGGACAAGCGAGTTCAAGTGATTAAATGCATTCAGCTCCTCTAGTTACACTAATGACTGATTATCTTTTAATCCCAGGCAAGGGGTAGATCAACTGTGATCCCACACAGAACCACAGCACTCACTGATGTGGTTAAAAGCACAACACTGAGAACAGCCGAGTGAGTTACTCCATTCCTGTTCCTGAGCCGTGGCTGCTGGTCAAAAGGAATGTTGTCACTGGAGTAAGAGCCTCAGGGAACCCCCATTCCCACAGAGGGCAAACACAGCACCCAGTATTAGCCTGTTCAACCAAGGAAAAGCAGCTGTCAGCTACCAGAAATTTAATTAAGTCTTAAAACCACTTTCTATCAGGTCATTAAGGCCAACTCGAAGCAGATCGTTTGGATCATTCCCTACCCCTATAAATATCCTTAGGAGGACTAACCATTAATCAGGTGATGTCCTACACTCAGTGTTAGCTCACTGTAACAGTGGGTATAAAACAAATAGCATTTTCCCCCAAGAGCACAGCCTGGGGCTACAAATCCCTCCCCAGCACTGTGCTGACAACACACCAGCATCACCCTGCAGGGCTGCATGTCCCCAAACTGGCCCAGCAAACTACAGCCCTGCTCATCTGGGTCCTCCTGAATATACAAGTAGAAACATGGGATAAAAGGGTATTATATAGCACACCTAACTTTTCATGTGACTGCATGAGAGAGATGCCCTAAGTACGCCCTTCTGGATTTGCATTTATCTTTAATGCTGAGGAACTCAACACTCCACCTGGAGCCCTGGCCTCTGCAGGGCAGAGCTCAGTATCAGCTGCTCAGCCGAGCAATCAGATCTTTACCCCTTGTCACTTAAGACTGATCAATCACAGAGGGAAGTGACCTGTTTTCAAGAAAAAAAGACCATTGCTTAATGTCATGAGCCTGTTTGAGACAGCCACAAAGGATGGACTGAACACCATCAGCACCTGCACAGCCACAGCCACCTCAGAGGGGCTAAAGGCTGAAGTAAACCCTTGTGAGTGAGGCAGGTCCCATCCCAAAGCCGGACTGGGTCATTGTCATGTTCCATGCCACCAAATCCATACATGGCCATTTATCTCTTCACAATACTGTCACAAGACACTTCTGTTGACCACCTTCAGCTTACCCCCTGCTCCATGCCAGACACCTCTCTTCCCTGCACTGCTGTGCCTCTTCCTCAGCTCAGCCTGGCAGCTCCTTTCATTATTTCCAGTTGCTCCACTATTTCCAGCCTCTAGCACTCAGAGCTAAATGTGGGTGGCTCTGGATGCCTCAAATCCCAAACTGCAACCAGATTTCCCAACATATCCAGTCCAGGTAGGATGCTTGCGTATCTGTACAGCCCAAACACCTTGTGACACGTTGATCCTCAACCTCCCCTTGGGCCCAGAAGTGGGGTGCAGCAACCCCAGATCCCTCAGGCAGCCCAGAGCACGTTGGGCATCTTGGACCCACAGCTGGATGTGGGATTCCAAGAGTGTGGTCCTGCCTCCCAGCAGAATTTCTGCTTTTCCAAAGATGTTTGCAATTTAATGGCATTTTAGTACAAAACAAATAAAACTGAAAGTAAAGAAAAAAGGCACTTTGAAGGAAGCAGAAGACAGCCAAAAACCTCCACAATTAGCAACAGTCTACCTCCTGCAGTGAGCCAGACCAGCCAAGAGGGATGGAGGCTTCTCATTCCTGGAGACCGGAAGCCCCCAGCCCCCTTACCTGGGTTTCAAGCCAGAAAGAACAGATTTCCTGGACAATTACAGAATAAAAGGGAATATGGCACCACATCAGCCATGATCAGTCCTCTGCACAGTAGCAGGGTTGCACAGATCCACCACCAAGCAAAGCCCTGGCTCCCCAGGGAGCCCTTCAACAGCCCCTTCCTGCATCCCCGTGGCCAGGAGCTGTAGCAGAAGATAATTCTTCTACAGCTTTAACATTTTCAGGTACTGTTTGCAAAGCAAGTGAGCTGTTTTCTTGTGTTTAGAGACTAGAGCCCAAGCAGAGCACCCTACATGCATATTTACATCCTGGCGAGTTGTTTACCACCCTGTGAGAGCAGTCATTATAGTACAGCATAGCAGAGCATCACCCCACTCTGCAGTGGGAGCAGGATTTAAAAAGGATCCAGTTTAAAAGGCTGCCAAATGGAATAACACCCTACATCTGCTTCTTGTCTTACAACTCCTTGGAATCCACAGCAAGACTGGCTTGATGAGAATCATCCTCCTCACACCTCCCAGGTTTGCTGAATCAAAGAAATTTGGCAAGCCACCTGTCTAGGCAGAAGCAGACTTGGTTTTCTCTTGTTTAATATTAAACCAAGTTTTTTTTCAAAGTAACAGGAAAACAGGCTCCCTCCACTAAGGTCAGATGTTCATTTCCACAACAGAAACATTTCTACAATTGCTGGGAAGTCATTTGTGATACATCCCATGGGGATGTTACCAGGGCAGAAAACAGAACTCTCCATGCCCAGGAGGTTCAGGCTAAGCCCCAAAAGCCGAGTGTCTCCCCTCACAGCACCACAGCTGCATGTGGACACCTTCCCCCCCCCACCTCCGTGCTCAGCCAGCCCCACGAGCTGCCGCTCCCTGCATCACCCTGGCCTTCCCTCTCCTCCATCCATCTCCTCCTGTTACTCCTCCAAAACAGCTCCCACTGGAGCACTTGGAAAG
The DNA here is from genome assembly GCA_013397795.1 of Orthonyx spaldingii. Taxonomy (NCBI): domain Eukaryota; kingdom Metazoa; phylum Chordata; class Aves; order Passeriformes; family Orthonychidae; genus Orthonyx; species Orthonyx spaldingii. Next base: position 574,147 of record VZTJ01001887.1, on the reverse strand, counting down.
GGACAAAAAAACAAAAACAGAGACAAAGCGAGGCAACAGACATGTTTGAACTCAAAAACAAACTAAATCTCTTTAAAACATGTGCTCTTCCATAACTGTTTCTTTGAAAGTCAGGGTACATGTTTTCTCTTTTCTGTCACAGCTTTGGCAGATGAATGAAAAGACAGCAAACAGCTTGTGTGCGTTACAACAGTACTTTTAAGTTATAGCTCCTTTCAAAGCTTTTCAATGCACTCAGTGTTTGTTCCAGAACTTCAGCAGCAGCTGCCCAGGGGAGCTCGGCAATCCTACACAGCCCAACAACAGACAAGGAAGGCAAAGCAGCTTGGGGCATCCAGCCCTTTCCCGGGGCAGCCCGACGGTGATGGAAACAGCAGTGCCCACGGGAACGTGCCCAGCTCACACACAGCACCTCATCCATCACACAGCCCATCACAGCACCTCGCTGCGCTCCTTCCTGCACGGGGGATGGTTTGTTTTCACATATATCTACACACAAAGCCTATTTCAAGCTATCTGCGGCGTCTTAGCAAAGAATTTTCCAGAATACATCTTTGTGAGGTCAAATACAAGTGTGAGTACACTTCCACAGTAATTATTACCAGCCCACACAGATCCCAGAACACTGCAGCCTGCATGGAGAAACTTCTTGCTGACTTAACTCATGCCTTCTTTTAAAACCCCAACAGCTTGTGAACTCAGTCCAGGGCAAGAATCCAAACCCTGTGAACACCAAAAACTTTGAAAGCAGATCCTTATGAATTAACATTCAAAAAAATAAAGCACGGAGAATTCTGTAACACTGGGAAAAGCGTCTGAAACAGTGCAAAGCTCAGAGAGGAGCACTTATTTGAGTGCATTAAGTGTACATAGAATAATTTAGAGTTCAAAAGAGCCCAAGCGCTGCTACCCCCCGGAGGCGGGTACAGCCGGCCCGAATCCGGGTACCACCCACCCCACCGCCCATCACCTGCGGCCGGTCCCCGCTGCGCTCCGCTCCCCCTCCGAGCTCACCCTGGAGATGGTCAGCGGGGCGCTGAAATCTTTACCGCCCACCAAACGAAAACCCCACGGCGAAGGGCCACGCAGGACCACCGAGTGGGACATAGCGGCGGCGGGGCGCTCTCTGCCCGCGGGCGACGGCGGCTCCAGCTCCCACTCGAGATCAGCGGCCGCAAGTCCGAAATGCCAGGGACCGAGCGATCCCGCCTTCCTGGCACGCCCCGCCCGCAGGGCGTGTTGGGGAGGAGGGATAAAGCCGTCCCGGCTGTCGTTGGGGGAGCTTTAGCACGGATTTCTCCCGGAATCCTGTTATAAGTGGGGTTCGGAGCGACTACTCGTAGTAGTAAAGGTACAGTACTTTACCAGTAGTAAAGTATTTGTTGTGCTTAAAGCCCTCCTCACTGCAGTTTCATTCTCTGCAGCGGAAAGAAAATGATGCAATAGGTCAGCAAAGGTTTGGTTGTGACTGTTTTATTCATTATAACAAGTCTCTTGAAGGAGAAAAAAGTTCAAGAAAATAATGAGATTTGGTTTAAAGCAGTTTGTGAATCCTTCATGGTCATCACTTGGCCAAAAGATGGACCTGAAATGTCATCTCAATCCAACCCCCTGAGGGACACCTTCCACTATCCCAAGCTGACCCAAGCCCTATCGAACCTGGTCTTGAACACTTCCAGGGATGGGGCAGCCACAGCTTCTCTGGGCAACCAGTGCCAGGGCCTCAGCACCCTCCCAGGGAGGAATTTATTCTTGATATCCAATCTGCCTTCTGCCCTCTGTCAGTTTGAAGCCATTCCCCCTTGTTCTGTCTCTTCAGACCCATGCTCCAAGTCCCTCTCCAGCTCTCTTGGAGCCCCTTTAGGCACTGGAAGAGGCTCCAAGTTGTCCCCAGAGCTTCTCTTCTCCAGACTGAACACTCCCAGGTCTCTCAGTCTGTCTCCGTAGCAGAGGTGCTCCAGCCCTCAGAGCATCTTCATGACCATTGCACCCCAATATCACTGTGTTTCTTGCAGGGGTCTCTGGAGCAGCACCCAGCACTGCCGAGCATCTCTGTTTCATGGTGATACAGCTGAATCAGTGACTGTTGGAGCACCATGGAGATGTCCATGCTGCCAGTGGGTGTTTAATGGGATGGCTTGCAGGCACAGAGTGGTGGCTTGGAGGTGGTCAGCAGAGCTGCTCAGCATGTTCTCCAGAAGCTGAGAAAAAATCTTAAAATGTCTGTAAAATTTCCTTTTCTTCCTGAAAAGGGCTGGACTGTAATATCCCTCTTGAAAAAAAGGACCTAACAAAGGATTCATTGTTTAAAAAGTCCAGTTTCATTGAGCACCTTCTTGCTGCCTGGTTTCTGCAAGTTTGATTTATGTGCCTTTTGCTGTGAAGTCTCTTTGCTCATGACACAGCAAGGTTTGTGTGACTGGCTCGTTGCTGTGCCCATTTACTGGGCTTTGGTCTGGGACAGAGGTGGGAGTTGTGACTTTTAAATAGTCCCCTGAGCTGTCCTGCAGCTTTGGGATTTAGCAGCATGAGCACAGTCTACATACTGTGTCATGAACCTGAAACACAATAAACTTGGTTTGCTTTGCTAGAAAGGTGCCTGCAGAGGAGGGGGCCAGCTGCAGCAAATACCAGCAGAGCTTTCCCTTATTCTTTGTTCCTCACAAGCGCCTGCCTCCACCAAGAGAGGCTGCAACAGGCTGACTTTTGTCTGGGTGATGAATCATACCTCCTCATTCCTGCATGATATCACCCAGCTTGCAGAAGCCTGGGAGTAGGCTGGTCTGAGGTTTCCTTGCTTGTGTTAGAAAATCCACCCAGCCAAACAGCAAAATTCCTCTTGCAGAGGGCTGGAGGACTGGTTGATGTCCCACTCTCCTGCTTTCACTATTCAGTGGTGAAGAGGATTCCCTGAAGGACAAAGATGTGCACGAATGCAGTATGTCAGCATCAGCATCTCCTTCCTCTTAGGAGGGAAAAGAAAAAATTCATTCTGTGCAAGGCACTAAGTTTACTGGAAAGTAGCGACAATAAACCAGAGATATGGAAAAAGAAGAAGAGAAAAAAACTAAACCTGCAGTTCTGTAAAGTCAAACATTTTCCACTGCCGTTCACTGGAGCTCCATTCCCTGGGTGGGTTCTGAACTGCACCCTGCTCTGAGAGGCAGCTCTGCTGCACAGCAAAGCCTCAGGGGTTCAAAGTAATTCACTGGCAGAGGCAATAGATGATCAAAACACAGAAATCCCCTCTATTAGAGTATTCATTTCAAAAGCAGACAGGAAACTGCTGGCTCCGATGCACTTTCTCTTCAAGGCTTTTTGAATGCTCAGCCCAGATCACCCCTCATGGAACTGATGGCTCATCTAACAACCCAAATAAAACAAAATTAGCCAAACTGGTATAAGTTTGTGGGGTGTGCTCATTGCAAAAGAGACTATATTCCAGAATACATTACACTGTGTGAAGTGGAGGCAGTTTTACTCTGTATAAAACTATCTGCATTTGAATTGCTCCAGATGGAAAGTGTTCACATGCAGAGCAGCCCTCAGGATTCAGAACTGTATCAGGAACTAATTTTGCACCCTTCTGTCGTAGATGTTTTTCCGCAGGATGCAGGGAATGAGAACGTTAGCTAGAGGTGCACAGTTCACAGGTGCCCCAGGTTCTCTCAGCTGCTCACACACTTTTTCACATGTGCTTTCTTTGAGCAAAGCAAACATGACTTTGCAGTCTACAAAGGACCCAGCCAGTTCTCACTTCAACCACTTAAAGTGGGCTCATAAATTTCTGGTTTTGTCTTCGATAGAATCATAGAATTGCAGAATGGCTTAGGTTGGGTGGGACCTTAAAGATCAACTTACTCCAACCCCCATTGGCAGGGACACATTCCTCTATATCAGGTTGCTCAGCGAGAATTTTTCAATTCTATTTAAAGTCGTTTCCAAAAACTAATTGGAATTCTACTTCTGGGTGAGAAATTAACAGGACCAACAGCAGCTGAACCTTGCTGTGGGAGCAAGCCTCGACATCCAGCTGAAATACAGTATTGCCAATGTGCTCATTCTTCAGCTGAGCGCTGAAACCCTACAGCAAGCTCTAACAAAAAGACCACACATTATTCAAAGAAAGGTCAAACATGTTCGTGAATTCAATCTCATCACTCCATTCACTTTATCTTTCCCCTCTCCCATATTTTCCTTGATGTTTGTTTCCAGTATTTTTCCACCCCAAAGCCTTATCACCTCTTTGTTTCTTTTTTTGAATATTCCATTCAGGCTCTACTTTACCACCGGTGACACTCTCTGTTTCCTTCCTTTGTTATCACAGACCGAGTAAACTGTGGAACTTTGTGACCCATTTTGAATGAACATTCAGGTTTTCCATCTGCCAGCCTCCCAATATCTAGCAGAAGTCTGTGTTTATCTAAGAGTCCTGAAAATGACCCTTCAATGTTGTTTTTTTTTTAACATCTGTCCATATGAGAGTGATTTAAAGCATCATTACGGCTTTATAGTTCTTCTCCAGGTCAGGAGATTTTCTTGCTTGTACAAATTGTCAGGGCTCTGGCTGTTTCTGCATAGAGCCATTTCAGTGGCTGAAGTGAGTAATGAGTTATCCATCCCTGAAAGTGTTCAAGGCCAGGTAGGCCAGAGCTTGGAGCAACCTGGTCTAGTGGAAGGTGTCCCTGCCCATGGCAGAGGATTGGAATGAATTTTAAGATCTCTTCCAACCCAAACCATTCTGTGGTTCTATGATTTAAAAGTAGCTTCAAGCACCAAACTAGCTGTTAGCCTGTGGGTTGGCCTTACCAACAGCCACATTTCTGTTAAAATTGTGTGTCAGAGGCTCATAGTTTGTGTTTGAAAATCATTTGTTGTGAATGGTCATTTGTATGTTTTAATGCTGGTTACTTACTCCTCTTCATATTTGTGATTGGAAAAGGTCCCTGAAAGTGATGGTGATCACATGAATTCAAAACCCTTGTGGGAGTAAAAAACTCCAAGCAATGTTTCATGGCATTTGTGTAATTTGCCCTCCCAGTAGCCAGTGTTTCTCAGAGTACAACCTCTTTTCCTTCCTTACGTTAATCAGTAATCACTGATTTTTTCATCTTAATTTCCATTTCCATTGCCTGAATAAGTCCTTTCAGGTACCTTCCTATCCTAACAGGATTCACATACAACAGATTCTCAAGGGTTCCAGTTTATTCTTTTACTTAAGAGTTTTAAAAAAAAGTCCAAACCTCAACATCCTGTGAACAGTTAAATTTGAAACTCATTATTTGGATTAAGTACAGGCAAATCTCTTCCCTACGACAGCTTTAGCTGCAGGTTTCCAAAGGATTACTTAATTTATAGGCTTTGCAGGATCTCTCAGATCTGAGTTATTGTTTTGGCTTTTGAAAGTTCCTTGGCAGATGCCCAAGTGTTGGGAATTGTCATTCTGAATTCTGTTTAATTAATTTGTTTGTCTAAATCATTTCTAAGAAGTTTGTCTCATGGATCTAAGCATCCCACAGAGAAAAATCCAGCTGTGATAGAAACCATTAGGATAATGAAAGAAATCTCATTCCTCCAGTAGAATTTCTTCTCTGTAATCATCTTCAGGTGGAGAAGCCAGCTGTCTCCCAAGGCTTTGGAGCTGTAAGGGATTACTATGGAGAAAAACAGAGAGAATAGGTTTAGATTAGATGTATCGAAGAAATTCTTCCCTGTGAGGGTGGTGAGGCCCTGCCCAGAGAGGCCGTGGCTGTCCCATTCCTGCAGGTGTTCAAGACCAGATTGGATGGGGCTTGGAGCAACCTGGTCTATTGGAAGGTGTCCCTGCCCATGGCAAGGTGTTGGATCAAGATGATCTTTAAGGTCTCTTTCACCCCAAAACATTCTGTGAGTCTGTGAAAACTAAGAAGCTTCACTGTGCATGGTCAGGTTCATCTCTGATTTGCAACACTGTGCAGCAGGAGCAGATTCATGGAAAGGACAAAGGCAAATCCTTTGCCTTTTTAAGATATGTTCAGAGGGTAAAACACAGCAGGGCCTGACAAAAAATCCAGTTTACTCTTCTATTCTGGCAAATATTCACAAGACAATATTTACACATTATTCTAAGTCTTGCTCATCAGGCTACCAGTCATCTACCAGAACTTCATGTGCTGGGTTTTGCAACCCGCTAAGCAGCAAGGATAAGTCCCTACCTCCCAAACACTGCAGACTAAACACGAGATAAGAGCCTGTGGATGGATTTCCCGAGGGGAACACCAGGAAGCAATGACACAGTGCGGCCAGCTCACATTGGAACTCAACAGCAGCCTGTCCTTGATAACGGCAGCTCTGCACAAGGCTGTGGACAAGGACAAAGCTCACATCAGGGCTCACGGAAAGGTCACAACACATTCAAAATGTTACAAACAAAACACTTCTAAAAAAAATATATATTCCCTTCTTACCAGTTTTGCTGAAAAATTAATTGGTTTCGTGCTCACCCTATTCTCAGTCTCCCTTTCCATCTCAGAAGTCAGAGCAAACAGATGAGCAAGTGCCTGTTAGGTCACATCTGATCTTACTCACCTTAATCCCCAGACTGAGACCAACGCGATGACGAGCCGGGCAGCACAGAGCAGGCAGGTGGGGACTGTCCTGCTGCCCTGCCACACTCACTGCTGCCACACTGGAGCAGATCCTTGGGTCATTTTCACCTCACCTGTGTAGCTGCAAACCCAGAATATATGGACCAGATGGAAGGAGCTGGTCTGTTTGCTTGGAAGGGGCATGACCTCCTCCCAGCAGGCTCAGCTGCTGCTGACAATGAGGGCAGGATTAACCCCGGCTCTCACCCTGCACGAGCTGTAACCTCTTCACAGCTGCACCACTGTGACCAATGAGAGGCAGTTGAGAAAATAAAGAGAAATATTGGCATAATATTGTAAGCAGAAGATGAGATTACCAGCGATCTGCTTTTTCTGCAAGGCTAATTGTTCCCATTATGGGATTAAACTGATTGATTTCCCATCAGAAACGGTGCCTGGAAGAACAAAGACAAAAGCTCTGGTATAATGTGAGTCACTTCACTGAGCAGCTAAACACTGAGATTTTGTTGGTTTTTCTCTTGTGAAATCATGACAGATGTCAGCTGTTGGTATAGTCTACAAGCAAATTTGGCACATTTTTATTTCACACAGTGGAATCCAAGCGATTGTATCTATCCAGCAGAGGAGCTCCCCAGCTTTTCTTGGGGATTTCAGCATTTATCACCCTCACTCTTGACCCTGCTTACAGTGATGCTTCCTTTTTTGGGTGTTGTACGGCTCCAGAATGCAGATAACTGGAGAAAATTAAGCTGAATGTTCCCAATTTGTGCAGGTCAAGGAAAGTCTGCCTTTTATCGTTCAGAGATAAGCACAGCAAACTAATTCTTTTTGAAAGACTGAGTTCCACAGATGCCGGCATTAAGATTCAATGATCACAAAGGTTTCTGTAGTTGGGTTTCACAAAAGTTTCCCCGTTCATTTCAGCAGTAAACTGATAGGGACAGAGGGACAAACAGTACACTAAAAAGTAGGGGATAAGTTTTGTGATACCTTATCCCAGTATGTTCTGCCAGGATTCATTTAGCCCAATCCATCAGCTCCTGTCTCATCCCGTGTAAAGCATTCCCCCTGTGCTGAGGGTATCCCATACAATACCCAGGGAGAATCCAGAGGGATCCATCCTCATCCAATGCAAGAGGCTGTGCTCTGCAAAGTGAAAACTGTGTGGTAAGGGCAAAGCAATGCCGGTAGAATAGCTCAGGGTGTGAGAACAAGACGTGAGGCACTCAGCTCAGCTTCTGGAGCAGATGCTTTCTCTCTCCTCTCAGGCTGTTCTTCATCACTTCCAGGACTTTTCAGAAGTGTTTATAGAGGTCCAAAACATTTCCTCACACCACAGGTTCTACTCACTAATGCACAATTATGTCACTTCTTAGGGACTGAAGGGAACATCCCTTAGAATGACATGGAAAATGCAGTGCATAATTAGGGGTGTTATCCTAGATAGGATCTCCAGAGGAGATATCCTAGATTATCCTATGTTAAACTGTGTGTTTAACAGTTTGAACTCTCCCAGTTTCCTGAGTTCATTGGTTCATCAGAGGATGATTTCCAAGAATCTTTTGAAAAATATTGTGCTTGAACTTTGAGGTGAAATGCTATGAGGTGCTCACAAGGGACAGAAGATTAAGCATTCATCATCCACAAGCAAGAAATGAAGAAACTCAGTAATAGAAAATGAAGAAACTTCTTCCTGTTGTCATAGGCTTTAGCTTACTCCTTATTTTGTTGGTTACTGTAAACAAACAGACTAAGCTTTCATCTCACTATTAGGGCTTGCAGGCCAGAATTAAGATGCTTTGGTATCCAAATCCTGCCATTTCTGGGAGAGAATCTCCTGGGCACCAAGTGAGACCAAAAGCAGGCAAGTAACATGCAAATATAATTTTAAAGATTACTATAACATTCAAGACTGGTCTTCTTGTCTTGTCTTAGTTCTCTCTTAATATTCCTGAAGTTTGCACTTGTGGAGCCAGATTTCACAAATATAACAGCACAAATTCCAAACCCTGAACACAGGCAGTGACTTTACTGAATGGGCAAAAAAAACCAAAACAAAACAAAAACGAAGTAATTGCCAATATTTGTGTTCTAGCACATAAGCAGGAATTCATAAATGCTTGCAGGAATGTAACATATCAACCTCTTTAAACACTCATATCCTGTTTCTTTTGTTTCCTTTTCTGGCTTTGCAGTGACTGTTGCTACAGCACTATCCATCACTGCTCCTTTCATCTGTCAGGCCCTCCAGCTGCCTGCCCACAGTTCCATACCTGCTCCCCCAGGTCTGAGCTGTCTGGATTTCCCCCATGTTTGTCGTTTCAGGGTGTAGATAGATGCTCATCCTTTGCAGTTGGAACTGTGTGGGCAATGAAGGGATCCCCTCCAGTTCCTCAGCACCCCTCCTGTACCTGCTTGGCCAGTTCCATGACTAGGTTTCAGTCAAGTGAGATTAGATTTGACAGGTTTTGTCACAGGGCATTCATGCTGGGGACTGAAATGATGGTTAAACGGACACGGTCTAGGCTGAATCTGAGAGTGTGGTGGCTGCAGTCAAAGGACAACAAGCATCAACATCCCTGTTCAGAGTTCAAGCACATCTTTCCACTGCTATTATTAGGTTCTTAACACGTTCATTTTGTGGCTGATCAGCTGCAGGCTCCTGCCGCTGAAGATGCTCCTCTGCTCTCTCCAGAATATTGCCCCAGGATATCTTCTTGAGCATATTCCTTGAAGAAACTGATGCTGCACAAATGGTAATTTAATTTTCTTTTTCTCCTTATTCCAAGCATCCAGTTACTGGGACATGGAAAAGCTGAGTCTGAAATAAACCTTTGAAGTATTTTGAAGGATTTGTCATTACTGAGAGAAATAGGTCTGACATTCACTTGAGTGCAAGGAAGTGGAGGGAACAAAATGGGTTACTCAGAAACTGCCTTGGCTGGGCCAAAGCTCTGCCTTCGGCACCATCTGGGCAACTCATTTAGGCTGAGAGAGCTGTGTCGCATAACTTGGAGTAGAGTTTGCCCTTGTAGCTTAAATAAACTGAATGATATTTAAGAACCTGCAAGGCTGATTGGTGATATTGCACAAAACCTTATCTAGCAGTGTGGAAAACTTTGATCTAAGCTTCAGTGATGTCAATAGAAAAGATCCCACCAGTGATGGTGGGAATGTTGATTCAATGAGCAGCTTGGCCATTACTCAAGTGTCCAGTGGGCATTGGGATAACCAGGGATTCCACATAAAAAAGGGTCAGGTCTCACTGTTTCTTTCTTAACACGTGTGACCCCTTATGTTCTTCAGCTTTTTTCTGCTTTTCTTAGGGAAGGGTATGACCTTACTATGGAATAAAATGCCTTATGTCTGACAAAATAATGAAAATTACTTAAAATCCAAGGAGTATGGAAAGCAAATGTTATTAACATTGAACTGTTTGTCTGCTTCAAGCACAGTATTACATTATGGTAATGAATATATGTCTGTACTTTAATTTATTATTAAGAAAATATCTCCTATCTGTTTCTCTAACCAAGGCACTTAAAAGCCTTCTGCAAACATTAGCTCCAAATTTGTCTTTGCACACAGAATAAATGATGTTTAACAAATACATGAGACTGTGGCATCAAATGGTTAAATAACCAGTTCCAAGACAAACAGTCATGCTAGAAATTGTACCAGATCTCCTAGTTCACTCTCTTGTGGGTTAAGCAAAATGTGGGTGTGTCTGAAAAACCCACAAGGGACTGAGGGCCCTCTTCTGCCCCATCAATTGTCCTGAAGTCCATCTGGATACACCACCAGTTAGCAGAGAGAGCTAATGGTGTTCCACCAAAGATATTTAATCTGTTAAAGATCCCACACAAAATAACACTTGGTTGCCAAAGAATAGGATATTTTATGAATGTTTAGGCATGAAAGGTGAGGTGTCACAAGATGAAACAGAACCTAGAAATTCTGATGCTCATAAAATGGCCAGGAAGGATGAATTGTTCAGCTTTTTTAATTCTTCTATGACTCTTTGAAGATTTAATGTTTGTTGTTGGTTTTTCTTTTATTGGCTTTAAATCTTCACAGTGCTCTAAAACTCAGTATTTATTCTCAGCAACCCCAGAGTCGATCTGTGGATGGTTCTGCTGAGCTTAGCCAGAGGGTGCCCTGCTGTGCAGTCCTGTGCCATGGCCCCAGCTTGCTTGTTCCTAGGAAAACCTCGCCTGGCCCAAGATCCATCGTTTTTCTTTAGTTAACCCCGACACCATTCACTGCTTTCTTCAATATCTTCATTTCAGCACTACTTTTAAAACCATCAGTGTCACTGCCTAGGGAGAGAGAATACAAATACTTGGCACAGGTGGACATTTACTCTTGTGTTTCATGGATGTGGAGTCAGTTGTGCCTGTTCAGAACGTCTCAGGAGAAGCACGAATAGTTTAAACATGTGTTCAAGGAAGATTTTTAGTTTATGGGTCCCCAGGTATTATTCCAAGTTGTGCTTTTGTAGTATTTCTCAAATAGGTATACTATTGTTGTTCTAAAGGAGACTGAAAAAATAATTGAGGACAGAAGGAATATTCTTCAGAGCACTCTTTGCAGAGGAAGTGAGATTGCTGCGTTAGTGCCGGAGGCGGCCCAGCACGGCTCCAGCCCCTCACCCGCCCGGCTCCCCAGGAAGCCACAGGCCAGCCATGCTTCAGCCACATGAATCATCCCAGGACAGGGTCAGTTTAGACTAGATATTAGAAAGAAATTCTTCCCCATGAGGGTGGTGAGGCCCTGGCACAGGTTGCCCAAAGAAGCTGTGGATGCCCCATCCCTGAAAGTATTCCAGGCCAGATGGATGGGGCTTTGGAGTAAGCTGGTCTAGTAGAAAGTGTCCCTGCCCATGGCAGGGGATTGGACTAGATAAGCTTTAAAGGTGCCTTCCAACCCAAAGCATTCCATGATTCTATGAGGGAGAGATGTATAGTGTTCTTGAAATGCTACAGAAAGCTTGAGCTTCTTGGTGGTTCATAAACTGAAGCTGGGATGGAGCAAGCAAGTAGCTGAGTTAACAGCAGAGAGGTTTCTCTGCATCCTGCAGTCACTGAGCATCAACTGCTGATGACTCACTTGGAAATGATTTGTTGGCAGCTTGTCCCCAGCCAGCACGCAGCCCCCATCCCACCACTCCCACTGACCCCCTGGCTACACATGCCATCTCCATGTTGCTGGGCAGGGATGAAATCCAGCTGACAACAATAGATACCACAGGAAAAAAAATCCCCAAGAGTTTCTGCTCCTGTGAGGGATTTGACAATGGAAATGGGGGAAGTCCCTTTGCTGAACTTGGCAAAAAAAATTTGGACAGTGCCGTCAGGAAAATATGCTTCACTGAATGAGTGATGCAGCTTGTTAGGTCTTTTCTGTATTTTTGTGACTATGAAGACAGAATTAATGAGTAAGAGGCCCTTATGGCTGGTGTCCAACTCATCAGTTACAACATACTGAGGGAAGCACATTTTCTTTCCTTTTGGACAACCAAATGTGGTATTTTTAGCCCCATAGAGAGTTTTCTCCTCTGTAATGATGTAAGGTTCCTGTTAGCTCATCAGATTTGGGTCGCCCACTGTAAAAGCTAAAAAGAGACAAAGTCAACACCCCATCATGTCTGAGCCTCAGCTCAAGGCAGGACATCAGGAAGAGACTTTTGGCTGCTGAATTAATCACACCCAAGTGGAGGAGAAGGCAGGACACAGAACCCAAACAAACCACAAAGCTTGATTCTGGTTTGAACTGAACTCCTGCTAATGTATCTCTATTTATGGAGTTGTTTGATGTTAGACAGAATATTGAGCTACTTTATGGTCGCTTCATTTGAGAGGAAATATGTGATGACCTAAACAAATACCAAAATCCACAAATTATACCCAGGTGGCAAATTTATTGTTCGTGTTTTTAGAATGATATAGAACTTATTTCTATAATCCTCCTCGTGGGCAGCTGATTGGCGAGGCTGGATCCCTGGCTGGTGTCAGACTGCATATTTGTGTCCAGTGTATTCATCTCTGCTGATTTGTGCCAGCTAACAGTTTGCCCCATGTATTTTCACATTCTAGTGTTGGATGGGGTTTGGAGCAACCTGGTTTTGTGGAAGATGTCCCTGCTAATGGCAGGGGTTTGGAATGAGATGAGCGTTAAGGTTCCTTCCCACCCAAACCATTCCATGACTGTGATTCTCTATAGCTAGAAATTTCCCCTTCTCGCAGCTCTCACTCCCAGCATTGTGTAACTCCACTATAAAGTGTTATCAGGAAGGTTTTTTCTGTCTCCTGTTTTTTCCTCTCATAGGCAACCAAATCACATTCACCTAAAGCTCTCTATGCTAATTAAAGTAATTTCCTTTGAACATTCATTTGAAGCATGTTAGTTTATAAAGAAATCTGGTTCTCTTCCATCACCCTTCCCAGGCACTTCCTTTGCATTCCTGGCTGGCATGTCAGTAGAAAATGCAGGTGCCTCAACGTTGGGCTGCTGGCATCCATCACTGTGGGAGAACAAAAGTGTGAAGTTGTGTGCCTAGAATGGTCAGCCCAATGGCTTTCTAAATCTTCCTAGCATGGAAAGCTTGCAGCTTCTAATTATAGATGCTAAGCACTCTTTAAAAAAAAAATTAATGGTTTCCTATTATCTATAAAACATAGAGGGTCAATTCCTGGTGTGCTGTGAGCCAGCATCACTCTGGGGACTTGAATAATGGCGGCTGTGCCCTGTCTTGCATGGGACACTTCCATGGTGCTTTGTATAAAACTTGGGTTTTCCTTGTTGGACACATGGTCCCTCCTCTGCTGACCCACTCACTAAAAGCAACAGGACATTTTAGGTGGATATTCACAGACAGACATGAGTTCCAGAGGATATGTCCTACAAAGATGCCCCCAAAAAATTTTTGGGTGCAGAAAAGACCTTCCTGACTCATTGGAAGTGCCTGAAAATGAAGTTTCTGAGTGAGGCTGGAGCCTAGATGGGATTTACTTTTGCTGAATGCACTGAGGGGCCCCTAAAGACTTTGTGTATTGGCTCCAGTCCAACCCACGTGAGCACTCCCGTCAGTGTGGCTTTCGGCGCAGGCCAGGAGCAGTAATGGATTGCTTGCGATATTTCCCAGGCATTTGCTTTATAGTCACTGAAGACAAAGGGTATTTGGTTTCTAATGAAACAGGGATGTTTCTCAGCATAATGAAGTTCCTGCCCTTGTTTTGCTTCTTGTAGCCCAGCATTACGTGACATATAAAACCACTCCCTTTGTTTTGCATTGACTGGAGGTAAATTCCCCCATAAGACCACCAGTGAGCAGATGCTATCATGGAGGCCAGCCCCTCTCCCACATTCCTGTCTCCCTGGACCCCCAGCTCTGGCTTATCTCGCTGCAGGGCATTAGTGGCTGGGTGATGCTGAGTGTGTTCACGTGGTGTTCACCCTGTGCAGGCACAGCACATGCTTCCTGGCATGGTGTAATGGTGTATCCCATACAGGCACCAAGCCCCAGGTCTGTCAGGAATGTGTCACTCTCATCCCACAGTACATGTTTAGTCCTAATTTCCAGGGACCTTCTTCAGCCAGATATGTCCCATGCTCCATCCCACAGTACAGCTGGATGTGTAAATGCCTGTAACGTTTCTGGGTCAGTGTAAATGTATGTGCTTTGTTGAGAATAGTTCTTTATCTCATCCAGAAGCAAAACACAACCATGTCATAAACCGTGGTCATAATAAATAATAAATCATATGGTGAATAAAATCATATGGTGGATGTGAGTGGGATACTCTGGTTTGGGGCTTTTAGTGTAAGGAGATTTTTTTGTGGCAATAGTTCCTGTTTCTATGGCTGAGAGAGTCAGGGTTGTTCAGCTTGGAGAAGGCTCAAGGGAAAGCTCATTACAGCCTTACAGTACTTAAAAGGTGTTCATTAAAAAGAGGGAGAGTGACATTTTGCAGAGGCAGATAGTGATAGGACAAGGGGAAATGGTTTAAAATTAAAAGAGGAGAGTTTTAGATTCAGCATTACGAAGAAATTCTTCCCTGTGAGAATGGTGAGGCACTATCACAGGTAGCCCAGAGAATTTGTGGCTTCTCCATTGCTGGAAGTGTTCAAGGCCAGGTTGGGTGATGCTTAGAGCAACCTGCCCATGGCAGGGAATTGGAACGTCATGATCTTTAATATCTCTTCCATCCCAAACTGTTCTATGATTCAATGATTGTCCATCTGAGGGCTAACAGTGGAGTGTTTTGTCACTGGGGCAGCTCTGTGGATCCTGGTGTGTCCCTTTGAGCCAGCTGCAGTCCTGGCTTGTCTTCCTGCCCTCCCAGGAGTAATTCAAGCCAGGACAGATGACAGACCTGGCCCCAGGCAGGAACTGATATGTCACCTTTGCTGGTGACTCCAGGGCCAACAGATGGAGACTGGAAAACTTGTTGTGAGATAGAGAGAAGGAAGAACTGTTTTCCAGGTTGCAAAGCTGAGATGTGTAGAAATTAAGTGACCTGACAGAGGCCTTTGGAGACAAAAGCGTGGTACATGCCTTTCACATTGCAATCCTGTGAATTCATAGAAATCCATCCTTCCTGCTCCCTGTGTCCGGTGGTAGTGGTGCCTTGGAGAAGCAGCACCACTTTGGGAGGAGCAGCAGGAGTCAGCCCAGAGGGAATGTGCCTGGAGAGGTTGGCAGCTCCTCTTGTTGCTCCCTGATCTTCCAAAGCACACAGAGAATCAAGCATGCTGCAATGGATGTTTTCCACACAAAGCCTACTTGCCAGAGCTTACAGGCTGTGCAGGGTCTCCGTTTCTTCAGTGTCTGGAAGTCACGTTAGGAGCACCTGCTTCTCTGCACGGACTAACACACAGTCCTATATTTCTGCTGCATTTAATGGAGGGATTACTCCCTGAAGGACTCAGTACAAAATTCCTGTGTTGTTAAAGAAGTGCCAACATTTTATTTACAAATCTTTGGTTCCCACTGAAGTTAGTGGAAAGATGGCTTTTAAGTTCCTGGGGCTATGCTGGGGCCCTAAATTGAGTTCACTTCAGGGTAACCCTGAGGAAACCTTTTTTTTTTTTTAAATGTGGAAAGAATCATACATTCCACTTGCTGTGATTGCCAAGGAAAAAATATAACAGTTTTTTATTTTTTAGTTTTGGCCTTTTTGCTTTTCTGCTCTAGGACAAAGTGCTCACAAATGCATGTATGCTGGTCTACACTGGTGGTATAGTGCTACTGTTAATAACAACCTGACCAGAAGAAAGAATCTGATCCTGTTAAGAAACGTGTTACACAACTCTCAGTGTATCATATCTTGAGTTGAACCCAATCAATCTCGATTAATTTGTGTTTGACTACTAAATCTACAATTGTAATTAAATTCAGCAGCAATGTTCTACAGAATCTGAGTTTCTAACAAGTTCATAGAAATATTTCATTGAAAAAAATGGATCTTCAGCTTGGATATATATTTTTTTACTTTTGAAATAGAGAATGATATGTTCTTTATTTATTTATTCCTTGAGCCTAACCAGCAAAATTTTTGCCTTTTTTGTGTGTGACTGTAGCCAAAAGGGACATTATAAATCTCAGACTGCAGCATTTTGGGTATCAGAGGCTGTTTTTACAGCAGAAGACAAGTTCAGGTTTCCATTGGAGTTGTTTATTAGGAATCCTGTTAATTAAATGCTGAAAATATGCTTTTACAGTGTGTTTACATCACTTAGTTGTACTGAGCTGTGTTTACCCTGGCTAAACAGGGTTTATTTTCAGCTGCTGTTCTCTCCTTCCCTTCCAGCTGTTTGCATTGCTGTGCCCCAGCATGAAATGCATGGAGGTGTTTTAGCCAAAACCCCCAAATTCCTGTCACCACCTTCATGGTGGTGGCAGCTGTGAGTCCTGGCTTGGAAGAACAACACCAAGAGGCTGGAGCCAGCACTGCCAGCCTCGGCTGCTGAATCCTGGGGAGCAGTGCAGGGAGCAGCTCCTTCACTGCCCTTCCCTGTGGCTGGAAAGTGCCCGTGGAATTAGTCACTCACATGACTCCTGTGAGCAGCTCACTCCGCCTCTTTGCTTGCTTTAGTCTGGAGAGCACCTCAGTTAATGAAGCTCTGCCAATTTGTCTCAGCTCACTGCTGGCCCCATGCAGTGACTCACTGCTAATTATTTATTTGAGGAAATCAGAGGTAGTTCTTAAATGTGGATTTTTACTGGCACAGACAACACAGGAGTCTGGATTCCATTTCACCCAGGAACCCAGACATGGCAGAGAGGACAGGCCCAGACAGGGACCACAGTCAAGGAGGGTGTCTATCTGCATGGAAAACAAGCAGGTTCCTAAAAGGAGCCCAGTGGGTGCACCAGAGGGGACAGGACAGATTGAGGAAGGCAGAGGTGCAGAGGGCCCCAGCTGCTTGCCATGAAAGAGCAGGGAACACGTCCTTACTTGACAGCACTCTGCTCCAGGGACAGCATCCTTGTCAAAGGGAGTTTGCTGGCTGCACTGCAAACATCCCCTTGTGCAAACAGCTCCACGCAGTCAGGCTGCTCTGTGGTGTGCCAAGTGCAGGCTGGTGGTGCAGGAGCTGAGGCAGGTCACGACCCTTTGCCCTGCCTCCTCCCTCTTCCCGTGGGGCACGGAGCTTCCTCCTGACAGAATCAAGGAATTATTTGAGTTGGAAGGGGCCTTAAAGATCATCTCAATCTAACCCCTCCTGCCATGGACAGAGACACCTTCCACTAGACATGAGGTTGCTCCAAGCTCTGTCCAAACTGGCCTAGAACACTTCCAGAGATGGGATAGTCACAGCTTCCCTGGGCAACCTGTGCCAGTGCTTCAATACCCTCACAGGGAGGAATTTCTTCCTAATATCCAATCTAAAACCAACCTCCATCAGTTTGAAGCCATTCCCCCTTGTTTTGTCTCTCCAGGCCCTTGTCCAAAGCCCCTCTCCAGCTCTCTTGGAGACTCTAAGGTCTCCCTGGAGCTTTCTCTTCTCCAAGCTGAACAACCCCAGCTCTCCCCACCTGTCCCGAGAGCAGAGGGGCTCCAGCCCATGGATCATCTTTTGTGACTTCCTCTGGACTTGCTCTAACAGGTCCATGTCTTCTTGTTGGAAGGGCCAACTGTTGGAGTTTAAGATTTTTCCTTTGGTTTCTGTCTCTCATGGAATTTTGTCACATCTGTCGCTAAGAAACCATAAAGACCAATACTTAAGTGAGACTAAAGAAGTTGCCACAGGCAGGGTGCGGCTGCCCACCCTCTTAGATGGGAGCTTCTCTTGGAGGGGCAGAGATACCTCGAGATTTGGGCTGGGAAAAGGGGCTGGGCACATCTGCCAGCCTTTTTGCTCTCTCGGCATTCAGAGGGGATGTGAGCAGGGACTTCAGGCTCTCCTGATAATTTAGTGTAATAATGGCGTTAGCAAGAGCCAAATTGCTAACTTGGTTGTGAATGAAAATAATCACGCTGCCAGACCATTGCCATGAAAACTCGAAGAGCAATAAAAACAAACTGGTCTGGAATGAAACCCACTCATTGTGTCAGAACGACCATAACATATTGTGCATATTGTTTGCCAAGTATGTTGGCTTTTGGGTTATTTGACAAAATATGGCCTCAGCTGCTCTCTGCTGTTTGGCACCGTGTCAGGAGAACATGGAAAACAGGGAATCCTATTCCACAGACTTTTAGAAAGAAGGTGGAAAAAAAAAGGAAAAGAAAGACAAAGGGTATTTTACATAATTCTCTAATTTTTTTAATAGTAGTAATGATGCAAGCAATTGGATGGATTTTGGGTGATTTTTATGTCCTGGCTACAAATGGGATTTTTTTGTGGGGAAGAAAGTTCATAAAGCCTCTCTGCTATTTATCCCTTTGACCTCTGCACTACCTCAGCTGTGGCTGGGATGACAGCTGTACATCCATGCACTCGGAGTTGTGAGGTTAAAAGGAAAAGTGACTCATCCAGTATGAAACCCCTTCGGAGCAAGAGAGGTCTTAGACCAGCAGCTGAATTTTGGCCACTTGCTGGACTGACTTATGGATTAGTTCTGTGCATCCTTGACTGCTTTGGGTGGGCTTTCTGGACTAACTCCTTACAGGCACAGGTGCTTGCTTCAGTTGATAATGGGTGGGGGGCAAACAAATCCCAGCTGCACAGGTCCTGCCGGGACACACAGCACAGTGCTGGAACAGGAGCAGAGTTGGATGCGAGAGGACTGAAGGAACACTTGTTTTGTGCCTGCTTTGGGAGAGGCCCCAGCTGGTGAGGATGTGTGTCATGCAAGCTGGTCGTTTTCAGGGCACAGACACAAAGTAAATGGCTCTTAACAGCCTTTTCTTCACAATTCCACTTTTTGGAACACTGTGCATGATCTCTCAGTTTCTGTGGTTTATAACTAGTGTTTGAAATCAGGCTTTTCCTCTCTGTGCTTTTGGTTTTAAAAAAAATCTATTTTTAGGGAGCAAAAGTGGCATTTAGAGCTCTCTCTGTGTAAATCAGTTTTACTATAGCCACTCTGAGGTCAGCTTCATTCTCTTGGTCACAGTCCTGTGCTGGGGATGTGTCACGTAGTAACACATCCATAGCTTAGTGAAGGAGGGAGCAGCTTGACCTTCAGAACTATCCCAAGACAGGTATTTGTCACTTTTGATGCTGTAAATGAATGGACTGGAAACAGAACTGGAACAGCAGAGCTGGCCACTATCACTTAGGTCTAGTTTAGACTCTTTAATCCATTCATTTCAGTGCTCTTTCCTGATATCAGGCAGTTCTCAGCTGCCTGAGCAGCATTGGGTGACTTTGGGTTTGGTATGAGCATGGGAAGCCTCATGGGCTCTGCCTGTCTGCCCAGCTTGGTGTTGGGATGTTACCACCATATCCTGGATCTCTGTAAAGCTGATCCTTTAATTTGTACTCTGTTTGATCCAACACTTAGAGTGTTCTTGCCTGCCCATATGCTTGGATCCCCTCGTCAGTCACAGACAGAGCCCTCTGTCCTGGGCAGAGGGGAAATTGCATGTTAATGTGGAAAATACCAATAATGTTGTTGAATTTTGTTGCTATGGGAACAGGAGCTTGAACCAGAAATACAGCACTTCAGAGGACGGAAGGCTGCCCGTTGAGGAAGGATGCCCAGAATTCTGTCTTTAAACAATGACATGGAAAAAGAATGAGACATAGAAGGCCAAGAACTGCACTGTGGGTTAGTTTTCTGTTTCTTTTGACCTTTAACTATAAATTGTCCCTCTTATGACTGTCTCATAATATAATCTTATATTGTACAGGATTTTTCATGCACTTGCATTAATAAACAGGATGGTGTATTACCCTCCTCTCTCTCTCTGTGACTTTCTGTGAATAAAATACTTCATTGAGAGATGAAAGATACTGTTTGCCTTCAGCCCACATAAATATCTTGTGTTAATTTACTAATGCACAAGCGTCTGCAATCTGCTCCCAGATGTCAGCCCATGATGGCTTTTCATCTTTCAGTCTGATCATGGGATTGCTTTTATTTAGGAATGAGGAGGATTCAAAGAGGAGCTGAATAATTCTGTGGTTTGTAAGCACATCTGGAGCTATAAAAAGCCAGGCTATGAAGGAGTAGGAAGGTCAAACTGCCCCACATGTGTCCTGCAGAGAGCAGGACTCTGCTGAGCTCTCTGGTACTGGTGGAGGTACTTCAAATAGTCAGGGCTGACATTGTCCCATCAATGCTGGCAGAATGGAGCTCAGTGTCATACCCAGCTCCAGACCCAGTGTTCTCTGTCCCCAAAGTCCTCCTCCACCACTGGGAACCACCCTCTGCTAATGTATAGCTGGTTTTGGTGCTTAGAACAAACTAAGTTCCACAGCTTTGTGGCCAGGCCATGGCGAGGAGCCAGTTCCCATAATTTGTTTGTTGGGGCATTTCCACCTGCACAAGTGAGAAGCAGGTCAGTGCAAGGCCTTGATGCTCAGGTTCAGCTGCCATCCCAGCTGTGTCAAGGCACATAAAACACCCAGCAAGAAGTGGGTCCCAACAAGGCCCATGATGAACACTCAAAATGACTGTTTCTTCAAAGCTGCTGGGAGTTTGGTCTTGTGCTGGCTTACAGCATGCACATCTCTGATGCAACATCAAAACACACAGCCAAACACCGTATCAGTAGAGAAGGAGGAACACAGAGCTTGTGCTAGCACAGAGGAGAGGTTGTCTAAGGCAGGGTGGGGCAATTACGCCAGGACTCTGTCACCTTCGAGCCTGAGGCCTGTGACAGCAGCGCTGAGCAAGGCCTTGGCTGCCTGAGTCAGCCTTATCAGCTGGGGCCGTGCCGGAGGCAGCAGGTTATGGATGGGCTGTCAGGGCCTCCCAGCACAGCCTGCCAGCATTAGGTAGCGTCACAGCTGCTGGCCACTTTCCACAGGAGTTTTGAGAATGCTTTTGAAAAATTGTGCAGGGAGGCTGTGTTAAACACACTGCCCAGCTGACAGGAGTGTCTGCTCAGCACCAGTTAAATTCCTGCTGCGTTTTTAACCTGTTCATCGCCCGTTGCACTGTGTGCCTGTCTTAGCTGTCAGGAGCTGTGTTACATTTCTTTTTTACTTTGTCTCTCAAGAAGGATATCAGCCCTGGATACTCTGCTCTCTCCCAAGGTATGGGGGTTACATGTAGAGTGTGCGTTTTGGGCTCTGCTCATGTTGAGCAAGTGGCTGATGGTGACCACGCTCTGGGAGGGGAGAAAAGGTCTGACCCAAAGTAGGGGGCAGTGGATCCTCCCAGCTCAGCGATGCTCCAGGGTGCAAGAGACTCCATTCTTTCTCCCTCTGCATGATTCCTCTCTGCTTCCCTCACACCTTCCTTCCACAGCCAATTCAAAATCAAGACCAGGAGGAGGAGGAGGGAGAGGAGCTGCTGGTCAGCTCACAGTCAAAAGAGGGATTGGGATGCAGAGAAATATCCAGGCAGTTATAGGATGAACTTTGGTGTCTATTCACTTTGCTTTTCTTGAGAAAGTGTCTCTAAGACCATGAAAACAAATAGTTCTGCTGTGTGTCAATTGTCTTTTCAGCCAACAGAGTCTGTGATGCAGCTCCTGGCTCACTGGTGTGAGATCAGACACAGAGCAGCTAACACTGACTTCCTGCTCACCTGAATTCCCACCCAGTTGCATTATAACAGAACTGTTGAAACTGTTAAATCTAATATCTGAATTTTTTGCTAGCTACTTTGTTACTACCCAGCTATGTGTGGCAGATGCTGGTATCATGTTAGGAAACATTTGTGTAATGTATAGTGAAATATATTGCTTACATGTGTAGCCCCAATATGTTGGCAGAATGTTAATACAGATGATGCACAAAGCATAGTTTTTATTTCAGTTTAACGTGAGGTAACAAGTACTTGACTATTATCCAATGCTGCTTCCTTGGCTAGCCAAGACTCTTCCCTTCGAGAGTAATAACCATTTTACCACAGCCATGTGGAGCTAGCACAGCTACCGGGAGGGGGAACTGGATTTATTCTGAGCACCTACAGCAAGAAAAGTGTTTATTATTTCGATGTTGCATCTCAGCTGTGGAGGTTTTTAGGCTCTAAATGGATGCACGGGAATGCAGGGCTAGAGAAGGCGTGCAGCCCCTCTGCCTGCTCCAGAGGGTGCAGCATCAGGCTGATCCTGGATCCGGCTGGTCCTGGATCCGGGCTCGGCGTGCTCCCTCCCGGCCGCTCCGAGAATCGCAGCCCGGCCCGGGACAGGGGCCGGTGGCGAGGCCGAGCCGGAGGCAGCGCCGGTGCCCGGCCCCGGCACACGGGTCTGGCTGCCGGTCACCGGCCGCGGCGAGAGCTGCGGGACACACCGCCCGCCTGGGCTGCGCTCGGGGAGACGGCCAGACACAACCAGCGGGGTTAACACAGGTGATGCACAAAGCTTAGAGAGGTGTTTTGCCCGGTGGGAAAGGTGGGTGAGCTGTCTGGCCAGCAGCCAGGGCCTGGGGGAGAACAGCTCTAGCCTGACTTCGGGGAAGGGAACGCAGCTGAAGCACTTGGTGAGGACAAAACCCAGCTGGGCGGCAGCGTGGGGCCAGGACGATTCACAGGGGTGTCAGGGGAGCCGGCAGCAGCCCGAGGTGAAGATGATTCCCAAGGATGCCGGGGGAGCTGGGCAGCAGCATGGAGCCAATGCTTTTCCAGTGTCACATTAGAAGCTGCCTTGAGACAGCTCCTGTGAAATAAACAGTGCCACACTGAGGTATGAAAAGGCACTTTGCACAACCACAGGGCTCTGAGTTTAACATGAGACTGGACAACACTCTCAGATACATCATGGGATTCTTGGGATTGTCCTGTGGAGGATCAGGAGCTGGACAAGGATTATCCTTGTGGGTCCCTTCCATGTCAGGATATTCTATGATTCCAAGGGAACTTTCCAACAGCCCGAGAGTGTCCTTCAATTTCTTGCAGCAAAATGATGCTGAAAGTGATATAGAAAGGGCAACTCCAGGTATGTGAGGTTCTGCTGGGAGCTGGGCAGCTGTGGCCACGTTCCTGGCTTCCCTTGGCTGCCCATGGGCAGTGTGTACAGCGGGGTGTGAAACCACAGCAGCAGAGCTGTGCCACAGGCTGCACCCTCCAAGAAAACCGAACACAAATACTAGCTCTGCCCAGGGTGAGTAATTTCATTTTGACTTCCCAAAATCATTACAGGGACAGCAAGTTAGGCTACAACACCAGGGCTGGATCTACAACTAATTAAAAATAGCTTCATCTCTTGGAACCTGAAACGTTGCTGATTAGAGTCTTTCTCCTGAAATTATTAGGGGTTTACAATCTGTATGAGCTGAGGATTTGTCTGTAGGGCCTGAATTATTTACCTTGTGATAAATTTCCTCTGTCACACCCATACATTCAATATATGCCAGACTGACCAGAGTGGAAATGAAGTTTTATTTTATGGTCTTTTTATGTGTTTCTTGAATTACAAATGAGAAAATACAATTTAATTTTCTTCTGAATTTCCATCCAGCTCTTCAGAAAGTAAAAAAGTCAAGGGATATTTTTATGTTAGAGCAAGTGTTGTTAGTCTCTTGGTTGTATTAATACCTATTTTCCAAACATGTTATTTTTCTGTATTAACTATGGAGCTTTAAATCTTCATTAACCAGAATAACTCAGTTCAGTAATTGCTAAATAGAGCTAAAGTGAAGACATATATAACAAAGAGCAGACTAGTACATGAAACCACACAATTATATCATTGCAATTATATCAGGAGTTATGAAAATGCCTATAAAGAACACTGGAATCTGTTCAAATGTCAGAAATAGTTACATGTATATACTCTTTACAGATATGCCATTTCATTTCTTGCAGTGGTGGTTTAAATCTTTGTCTGTCAACTTCTTTTTTTTTCTCTTCTTCTCGATGATTTTCTAATGCAAGGGAAGAACACAGCCCATACTGATTTTGGCTCTTTGCCTTACTTAAATGTGCTTAGAAAATGTGGAGCTGAAGGTGCTTTCACACACACTGTTTACTGTAGAACCAGGAATTGTGGGAGAAATTTCTGCCTCTGCACTTCCGCAGATCATGCCAGAAATGAACTATCTTGTGTATCCTGTCACAGGCAGACCATGAAAAAGTATTTGCTCTGGAATAATGCCAGCAAATGAATGGTGTGACTTTACCTATGGAGTTGTAGCATGGGCATATGTAGAAGACGTATTTTGCCTTCCAGCAGCTGTAGTGAAAGGAGTTCACTGCCTTATTTAATACCGCTACACGAACGTTCATGCTCAGGCATTCACTGTTTACTTATGCTGAGTATACAGTGCATACACTGTGCCTCTTCTTCTGCCTGGGAAAGAATAAAGATATACTGTTCAAGTCAGACAAATATTTTTAAAATTGTGATGTGCCAGAAAGGACTTCAGGAACTCCTTAAGAAGTTAACAATTCCACCACTGCGTTTTGCTGTGCAGATGTTGCTGCTCAGGGGAAGGATTAGGACTCATGCTGCCAGGGTTGCCCTGATTCAGCACTGAAATGGGGATTCAGAAAAGTTGCTTTGCAGGAGCAGCTCCAGATCAGGCAGGAGAGGTGGCACCTCTGGGAAGAAGACTGACGCTGTCCCCTTCTGGCCTGGGTGACTGTACATGAACCATGAATGATACAAAACACAAATGAAGAGATGTTATGTGAGAATGATGAGAAGCTAAAGGACTAAGTACTCTGCAGCTGGAGGGAAGATATGTTCACTTTGTTTGCTGGTACTTGGCAGGCCTGGAGGTCATGAGTCTGTCAGAGTGGAACTTATACCTGTGATCAATCAAATTTAGGAAGGATGCTGTCATCCTCCCTAGGATCTCAATTCTGAGATCTGAGCTTTCAGAATCTCAGCACAAAGCTAACGAGCTCTCTGCACAAGCATTTTTATCAGCTGGGTTTCCCTTCCAAGGTGTCTGTAAATTATGTTGTGTGCAAAGATGGGATGTGAAAAGGCAGCACAGGCGGATGCCGAATGAGTCAGGACATGGAGCTGAGAGTGCTGGAGCCAGTCAGCAGTGAAACCACAGAGCTTGTGAGCAGCATTTGCCCAGACTGCTTTCTTTAGTACAAAAAACCCAGATGCAGTGACCCTTTCCTCAAGTGAGGAATTTCTTTTGGATAAATATACCTCAGTTCCATGTGGAAAACCCACACACACAGCAGGAGCTATGCCCAGCAGATGATTACCACCTAAAGCTCAGTGACTGCAAATTATCACCTCTCCAGAGAGAAATATTTCATCCTGATCTGACTTCAGACTGATTCAGTATGGGTTTTTTTAAGGTCTGGTTTTTCATCCACTAATTAGTAGCCTAAATAAAATAAAGGTTGAGATTTTTGTGGGTTTTTTTCATGGGTTTGTAATGTCTTTTACCCATATTTCTTAACTAACTCTTTCTCTAAACCTAAAAGGAATAATGTGACTGGCTGGCCTTTCCTATTTCTGGATTTGATTTATGCTGGAGTCTGCAAAGGAATGACTCACGGAGCCTTTACATTGGCCACTTAGCCTTGTGCAGAATTTGTGTTGAAATCCAGGGCATGCAGAGGAAGGTCTGCCCAGTGCAGTGTGGGGTGACCCAGTTCTCTTCCACATTCCCTCTTGGACTTTATTCTGCAAAAAATGTGCTTCTCCTCCACAAACCCCTATGTTAAATGTGTCACAAGCCTAAATCCCTTGCAGGTTGCTTTCTGACCTGAAGGCAGGGTGATCTGCCTGTGTTACTTCAAAACCTTCATTTCTTTACCTAGTGAAAATCACTGCTCTGTGGAGAACACAGGGGTCAGGTGGGCAATGCTCAGAGGTATCTGCTTGCCAGCCACCCAGGTACATTCCACTTCACTTACACCCCAGCTGTGCTGACACAGGGAGATGGGAATGTGTCTTTCTGCAGAAATCAGCATCTTCCTCAGGCTCCAACCACTTAGAGTATTTCCTTCTTAGTTCAAACAGGGAACACAGGGTGATTCATCATTCCTGCTAGCCAAGTTTACAAAAGAGTTTATTCATCTGCTGAGGCGGGAGCCAGGTTTTGATTAAAAACCATAAAATGTGGATATGATTTAAAAATGTTTCAGCCTAGACAGTGCCTCCTTTGCATGCAAATGATGGAGGTCACAGTCCTCAGAACTGTCCACCCCAAATGCCCCCCGACAGATTTCAAAGGAGAATATCAGAACATCATTTATAAAAGCAGCCTCATGTCCTGCAAGCCCCTCGGATGCTTAGCAAGGACTGCAGTCTGCATCACTACATCCCCTGGTTTTTTTTGGGCATCCCTGGATAATATGGAAAATCTAATTAAAGCATGGGCAATGTAATTTTAAATAAGAAGGGGAGAATGTGTGTCTATTTCCCTCCCTGCAGTCAGACCCCTCTAATTCTGCAGGGGTGCACTCGTACAGTTTTAAACAAGCCAGTCGGGCAGTTACCAGTTTTTTCTGTGTTTGCAGGAGTTTAAATGGCCTTGTGAACGTGCAGCTGGGCACGGCTCAGAGCACTGCCAGACCAGCCTCCACCATACCATAATTATGTTGAATAGGAACATGAGCCATCAGATTCCTCCCTGGGATGCTCCTAGTGAATCCAGCTTTAGTCTCCCAAACCTGGCACAGAGACAGCTGGAGGCACCGCTCTGTATGACAGACCTTTTCCATCTGAACACTGTGTGTTTATCTCACCTTAAATTTTGTCTAGATTATCTGCAGCGGAATTTAAGGCATAAACACCATCCTTTCACTTCTCTCTGTTGCACTTTGGTGTCCTCAAGGGGTGCAGCCTTGAATAACACTGAGTTATTCACGACTGCCTGCAGCCTCCCAGTCTGCTCAGCTCAGCTGCACCAGCGCTGGTGTGGCTCAGGGCCTCGCAGGACTGAGTTCTCAAAACAGTGTATCTGCATAAAGCCTTTTGCCCCTTCCAGGAGAATCCTGGCACGGGTCAGACTGCTCAGGAAGCCTTCAGAGCAGGAGTTTGCTTGCAGCCAAGGTCTCTGGGTTTTGTCAGAGAACAAAGCATGGTGTAGTTGATACCTCAGCGTTTCACACGCTGGGTTTGTTTAGCCTGTGCAGGGCAGCCCTATGGAGAGACACCTGAGCTGGCCTGAGCTGGCTGCTGGACAAAGTTACCTGCAATCAAGACAGCAGGTGCCCAGTGGGGAGCAGTGGGAGCATGTAGAGCAGTGTGGGTTATGGAAGTGCAGTAACCTGGAGTAGCTTTTTGTTGCTGCTGTGCACAGTGTGTTATTCCAAGAGGAAGTTGTACTCAGGTCTGTCATAGTGAGGTGTGTGTGTCTGGCCATGTTGCCTTTTTCCAGTGTTTGCATCTTAGTGCCACCTTCTCCTTCTGATGGAGATGTTTCTCTAATGCTCAAAGGGTTTGATTCCTTACAAATGCTCAGGAATTTTGCTGTTTGGAAATGTGATTTTGCTGTCAGCTGGGTATCAGACAGTGCCAAGCCCACAGGTGCAGCTGGCACAGAAGGCTTGCCCCAGTCCATACCCCCTTCCCTCACCTCAGAAGCCCCCCTGCTTCCGCCCATCACCAACAATACAGTTTGTATTTCATTTGGTACACCAAATCCTCAGCTTGTGAGATCCACCTGTGCACAGGCTAAAGGGAGACTAAGAATGAGATGATACTTCAGCAGACAGCACCTCCATATCATGGTACAATCTTTTATCTACGGCTGATATAAAGTCATTGCTCAGACTTTTGGCTGGATCTTTGAACAGCAGATATTGGACATTGGCATGCCTTGACTTTTGTCTTCCATCCTTGCTCTTCTAGGATCTGGTGTAATTATTTTTTCATTCATGAAAAGCAAAGGAAGAACAATAGACACACAGCTAATTTTAGAATTTGTTCCTGTGTAAGGTCTTTTTACACATGTAAGTTTTAGCTTCAGTTTCAGGGAGAAATCTGAGCTATGCTGAGGTCAGAAAGAGTTGTTATCCAGACGTATTCCTGCCTCCTTTGTTCTGACTCACTGCATTGTTTTATGGGAAATCCTATACGGCATGACATAAGTACTCTTCAGATAGTTTTAATATTTCCTCTGCCTAGGTCCTGAACAAACCCTTGCAATATGAGAGACAAGGGGGCATCCAAAAATATTTGTGTGCAATTTCAGCAGCCAAGCTCTCTGCAAAGGGATTTTTACTCTACTTTTAACGAATGTAAGGGTTTCAAACACCCACAGGATACTTGATTCTCCTGGTTTTAAAGCAGATCTCCGTGCCATAGCTCTCCGGGTTCAGTTGTTCCTCTTACATATTCTCACTCCTCTCTCTGTCTGCAGTTGTGCAGGCATTTTTTTCCCCCTTTTAAAATACATTAACACTGCTACTGTTGCCAATTTGCTCAGCATTGTCCAGCAGTGAGTCCCTCTTGGAGCCACTGGCATTGGCTCCATCAGGCATGTGGGACGCTGCCAGCAGCTTCTCACAGATGCCACACCTGTAGCCCTCCACTACCAAAATGTTGCCACACAAACCCAACACACCTCTACAAACACATTTTTAGTCCTTTCTACTAAAAGAGAAGAAAAAAAATCTATTTTTCCCTAACATTATAGCATATAGTCTATAATAAAAATAGGTTGAAAAAGAAGCATCAGAACCGAGTAAGGAATCTGGCTCTGACTCATGTCATTGGCTCTGAAGACTAATGGTGTTTTTACAGTCTCTACAAGGTACTAATATCTTTAATGGCATCACAGACTCACAGCTTGCTTCTCTCATTGATAATGATGCAATCATTTCTAAGTTCACTCAAATAAATATTAATGTACAAAGTGTATGTATGTGCAACATATGGAACTGTCTTAGGATGTTCTGGTGACAGGACAGCTGGACCCTTTTATTATGGTTTATTATATTAGCAGTTGTTGAAAGCTTCCGTGAAATTGCACCCTTATGTTAGATATTTATTTCCCTATTTTCTATTTTTCTTATGGATTCTGCTTTGGTGAGTCATCTCCCAAAACCTTGGTTTTTTCAGTTGTATTTCACTGGATCTCTCTTTAGAAAATGGACTTGTGATGGAGTGAATTTGGAAAGCAAGTATGTTGTTCTTGGTGTCTTGCATGGTCCAATTCGGTTCCTGGTTCTATTTAATATTGGAAAGATGTTATTATTGGCAGAGGTAACTGTTAGGATGACTGGCAATGATGATGGTCATTCAGAATTAGTGTGAATACTGGTTTGTGGAGAGAAAACACAGTAAATGAGACGTTCTGGTGAGCTGGGGAGAGATTTTCTCTTTGGTTCAGCTCTGCCCGTGCCTCTTGTCGGGTCCGTCCTCGCCCGAAGCTGTGCCGTGATCCCGGGAGACCCAGCGGGGCTGCGGCTGCTCCTGCGCTCGGCGGAGCCCAGGCCAGCGTGAACGCATCACCCTGCTCGTATGACCCTGCCACGTGCCGGCTCTGAGCTTGTTTTCCTTCATTTCCATCACCTTCCTTCTGCCCAGGAAGGAACCCGCCGCCTGCCCAGGGCTCACCCGGAGCTGCTGTGAGCAGCGCCTGAGCTGCCGCCAGCCTGCAGGCAGCACGTCCAGAACCGGGCGGGCTGTTCCGGGGATGCAGCAGGGCTTACGGGGGTGTTTGCTTTCCCTCTGGATCCGCTTTTCCCCGGGGAACAGCCGCTGCGATGCCCCGCAGAGCCCGGGCTGCGCGGGTGGTGCGCCGCTACTCGCGGCATTACGGCGGGGGCGGGCGGGGGCGGGGCTC
>VZTJ01001887.1:390213-544178 GCA_013397795.1 Orthonyx spaldingii | reverse complement strand
GGGCGCTTCTAGAACGGGCGGCGGGAGCGGCGGCCGCGGGGCGAGCGGGGCACGGCTGGCGGTGCAGGTACAAGTACAAGTACAAGTACGGGTACAGTTCGAGGCCGGCGGCAGCCCGCAGCAGGCTGTGTCCACTGCCGCAGCCCCCGGGACTCGCGGGGGTCCCGCTGCCGGGCTCCCCAGGGGCGCTGCGGGGCAGCCGTGAGCGCTGCCCGCCGGCGCGGTCCGAGCGGACTGGGGGCGGTGCAGCCCCGCCGCGCCGCGGTTCAATCCTGTCCGGGGTCGGCGGGCGCTGGGTGGCTGCCCCGGTCCAGCCCCCGCGGCGGGATCGGCGAGCGGCAGCCGCTCTGTGCTGCCCGCGGGCCGAGCTCTGCGGGACGGGGGTTTGGTACGGGGGGAGGCGGTAGCGCGAAACATCAGCGTGTCTTTGTCAGCGTGTGAGAGGTGTCACCGCAGTAATCGTGGAAGAGCCTGTTCGCCTTCTCCGCGCTGTTTGGGTTTGATAGGACTGGCATTCTCGGTTCAATGACTGCCAGCTGGCTGCGCGTGTTCCCTGGCTGCCATGGGCTCAGCATAGAGCAAGTGATGTCTGAAGCTTCGTAGAGGTGTTCCAACCGCACTTGTTCTGCGCACTTCTCATTTTATTTTACTCTGAGCTCTGTTTTCCAAAAAACGCCTCTCCCTGTGCAGCTGAGCAGGGGACGAGCCAGGAGTGCCTGGGCAGCTGTGTGTGACCTGCACGGTGCAGCGAGGGAAGCCTCGGTGGAAAAGGCTGTGCGAAGGCAGTGGAGAGCAGCTGGTGTGAAAACTGAAGGCACTGCCTGAGTGTTACCACAGCTCAGCTGGGGCACAGCAGCTTGGCATGTCATACTATGGCAAAACATGCCTTTGACCAGACAGGAATAATTTTGTTTCAGGCAGCAAAGAATGTCCTTGTAACCTGGAAGCAAGGAGGAGAGAGGATATGTAAATAAAGGCTATTTTTGGAACTGACTTTGTGATGTTTGGTGTTTCTAGCCAATAATTATCCCTCTTCCTCAGTAGTAAGGTAGGCTTCACCAGAAAACATTTTTATAACAAAACCTCTTACTCTTTAATTTTAGAGGTGTCTTGTGAGGGTGGAGTGGAGCTGACAGGCCACTGTGGCCATCTTTACCAGTGTAATACTTCATCTTTCTGGCATTAAGGACTTGGAAATAATCCCACAGGTATGTTGTAAATATGTGTAGTAATCAATAACTGCCACTCATTTCACAAGCAGAACATTATTCTGCACTTGTAAATTGACACTGCTGTGATATTTACAGACAAGAATGTGGCTTCTTGCTAGTGCCATAATTTCTTGGAATTCAATTTTTTAATGTGACTAATCATACTTTGGGAAACAGTGCAGGCATTACGTACTTCAAAGAGAGTAACAGCAGAGGGAGCAGGAGTTACCAGTTAGCACAAGAAGTTTTTCAGTGGAGGTTTAAGCCAGGAATCCAGTCTGTTTATAATTTCCATGCTGTGCACATTGGCAAACTTCCAGAGAAAGAAGCTGTAAACATAGATATTTTTCCTATGACTAGTTCTAATTTTTGTGTATGGTTTTCTATATGTCAGAGACATGAGAACATGGAGTGTGGAAGAGGGCACGTTCTGGAGTGATGTTAGAATAGAGTCAACCCCTGAGATAATGATAACCTCTGAGATAATGTCTGACTTTAAGTAAATTAATTGAAAGAAACGGTTCACTAACAGTAGGTCTTTTAATATGAAAAGAACCCCTCTTATTTCTGAACAGGAAGATTTTTTTAATGCTTTATATGAGCAAACAGCAAGTTATGTCAAGTTATGTTAAGTATGATATACTAAAGTTATGGCCTTTGTACAGTAAAATGCAGTCTAAATATTAACACTAAAAAAATAAGCTGTAGTGGAAAAAGCCCAGAGTCTTTTCGTCTTCACTGACACTGTGGGATTTGGCTCCGGGCTGCTTCATATAGGCTGAGCTTGCAGAGTAAGATTCAGGTGGGTTTGCTGTGCCTTAGACTTGCATCAGTTTTGTTCTTTATGGGAGTGTGGAAGAAACATTCTTTGTTATGGCTTAAAAAAATTGTTGGGAGCTAATCAAGATACTTATGGCTTCTAAGGTGGTTATAATTTATTTTATGTTAAAAGAAATGCCAGCAATTTTGCAATGTGCTGTGTCCTTGTTAATGCTTGAAAATAAACAACTTTTCTTCATTTTCTTTTGGCTTGCTTTGAGAAACACAAGACAATCATATTGGTGTTTTTGCTAGGCAATTATAATTGTTTTTAGATGAATATTAAAATGCTTTGTAAAGACAGGTAGTCATGTTGGCATAAGCTGCTTTGAGCAGTAAAGCCAATATGCTCTGAAGGAAGGGGCTAGGTTGAACACTGGTGCATCTGAGTTCATGTGGATAATGAATTTCAGCTCTGAATTACTTGTTTCAAAGTCTTCACCAATGGTAAAGGTTTCCTTTCTTAGCATAAAATTATTCTTTCCTTAGGATTTCATAATTTCTAAATAGTGTTATAGCTGCTATCATGTGTCAGGCAAATGTGCAAGACTTGAAATGATGTTACAAGTGGATGGTTTTCTGGCTGCTTTTCTTGATTGGTCTTGAGAGGGACTTCTCCTCGGTGACATCTTGAAAATCTGTTTGTAATTAAACCTGTCTTACAGCTCTTAGTAAGTAAGCAACCTTGCAGGTTTTTTTGTTTATACCATTTTCCACTTAGATATTATTAACCTTATCTACAGCCATCAGTACTGATAGCAGGTTGTTGCCTGCTTTTGAAACCCCATTGTTTGTAGAGGGGAAAGGGATGAAGCCATCTGCAGCACCAGTTCAGCTCTGCTTGATGTGTCTGCAAGCAATAAGACAGGGTGGAGAACAGTGGCATTTGGAGGAGCCCCAAACAGACCTGTCTCATCCAAGAATCCAACCTCAAATTGCTGTTTGAGGATGGACTAAACTTCAGATCCTCAACTGTGTGTGCACCAAGAACTCATCAGTGGCCTGATGTGACCTTGAAGTAGTGATTTGCTTGTTGGATTTCACCATGATATTTAAATGTAGATACATGTGGAAGCAGCTGTTTTCAGAGTGATTTTCCAGGTGTCTTTAATAGCACAGACAAGCACAGCAGAGGAGAAAGGCTGTAACCCTTACTTGTGTCATCAGCTTGTATGTTGTATTCCAGTAGCTCAGGAAAATGGGATCTTAATGAGACGTTGACAGGATCTGGTTATGATACTTTGTCTCACAAGCTTTATTCTTCTGTAGCAAATTCTGGGTCTGTAAGCATGGAACCAAACCAGAGAGCAGTACTATGCCTTAATTACTTAGAAGAAACCATTGCTGTGTGCTCTGAAAAACTTTTCTCCTGCCTAGTCTTTGGAAAAAGAGGTGAATTCGCTGGTAGCAGTTTGGAGCAGTTACATCACACCCCAGTTCCCCACCTCTGCTAGAGAAGCCGCACAGCAAAGGGAGTGCATTCACCTGTAAATGTGGAGTGGAAGAACACTGGCTTTTCTTCTGGAGTTCATGTGATCAAAAAGTGCTCACATATGAGTACAAGTAACACTCTGGTCTAATTTAGCACAATAAAGGGTATAACTTTTATTCTTTTTGTTGCACAGACTGGTCTTATGTTGGTTCCACTTAATTTAATTCTCATGCATGAGAAGTCTGTGCAAATTTTGAGCTGGATAAAGGACTTGCTTTTTTTGTCCCTGTTTTTAGTTAGGCTGTCAGGCAACTGGAGGACTCTTGTTCTATGGTGAACAAAGCAGACCGTAGCATATCAGTTTGATCAGAAGTTGAGTCCTAAAAGCAGTGGATGGGTAATAGGTATTTGTTTCCTCTTCTGACCTGAAAAAAGTCCTCTCTTTTGGCTCATAGCTGGCCTGAGTCCCCTGTGACTGGTTATGAAATTCAGAGTGAATGAGGAACTCAGAACCATGCTAGATGTGCAAGCAACTTCCCTTTAATAGGTCAGGTCTGTATTTTTATATCTTGTTGATTATGAGGTTTTTATAAAGCTTATTTAATTAAGAATTCAGTCTAACTTGTGGACAAAAATTCAGTCCTGGTGTATTTTGTCTAGAATAACCTTTTTTCCTTCTGCCAGTATTCTCTGAGCCTGACAGCACTCTTTCCAGTGGGAGTAATGATTCACTGAGGTCTTATACTGTAAAGATGTAAAAAAAAAAAACCAAACCAGGAATATAGGCAGTATTTGTGATAGACAAGCTTACTTCTGTCATTTCTGTTTGAATAAAACACACTGGTTTTACAAACATTTGTCTCTATTGATGAGGCATGAGCTGCTCATGCCCCTTCTGCCCCTCTTGCCCTCTTTGTTAGCAGATAGTTCAGCTGGAGTGGAGTGGGCACACGTACGTGTGGCTGTGCACACATGCTCCTGCCAGCCAAGACTGTGGTTATTCAGCCTTCTGTAATTCATTATTTGGGCTGGTTTTCCCAGTAACAGCTGTGAAAAGAATGTATACAAACAATCTGCAAACCCTGCTGCCAGGTGTTCTGCTTGTTCAAGCAAGTGCTGGTTTCTCTGTTTACTGAGGTAGGTCTCTATTTATTGACTCAAGTAAAACTGAGTAGGATGGTAAAGCTGTTAAAGATCTGCTATAAAGGCAAGCTGCTAGCTGTAGTAAGTGTACTTCTTGGCAGATATCCTCAGCCATGAGAGAACATGGTGAGGAGGTGCAGGAGAATGTAGAGTTGTGTGGTTTTAACTGGAATAGTCACTTGTAATTGTTTTCCCAGGCTTTATGTTGTGCATCCAAAAAACCACTCCATTAAATGATGACACACTGTTCAGCTGGGCAGACGAGGCCTAATATATCCAAATTAATGTACTTCCCAAGTGCTCTTGACTTGCTGGGCTTTCTGCTACATCACTTATTGTGGCTTGTAGTATTGGCAGACCTCTGCATGGCACTATTTACTCAGCTTTTTACTCATTTCTCAGATTACCCATGTACTAGTTCTGAAGTAACTTAAACAAGCAGTTTGGGAATATGTGGTTTGCAGGAGGGTGAGAAATAGAAGAGGGAAAGGAGAAGACTCAGTATGATGCTGTGAGACATTTTCCTGCTTACTCATGCTTGCAAACTGTTGTGGTAAATTATTCTGATTCCTTGTGCAGTCTTGGAAAGCAATCAAAAGAATAGTTTAAAAATAATCACCTTACCCTGTGATAATACACAGCAGAGGACAGAGCTATTTCTAATGTTTTTAATGATGGTGGTGTCACTGAGAGTGTGTTTGATGTTTGTGTCTGTGGCACTGGTGAGCCCAGCTGAGGGTGAGAGCTTCTGTTGTGCTGTGGGCTTGAAAATCCAAGAAAGAAAGGGCAATATCCACCTTTCATCTTTTGCCTTGTGGATATCTCATGTTTTGGAGGCAGATGTGTGGAGCCCAAGGGAATGAGTTAGAAAGATTGCAGAATTATCTTGATTCCTTCCTATTTGCTGCATTGCTTGAAATTTCAGGACATTCCATGCATTTTCTCTTCCTTTCTCCCCTCCATTCCCCTTTGTTATCAGGTTGATTCTATTTTGCCCCAAATAAATGTGTTTTTACTGTATTTGGAGTTCGAGTGGGTTGCACATGGTAATTTTGAACCACCAGTTTACTCAGTTATATTGAGCAGTAAAATAAAATAATAATTGCTTCCTGAGTTTAGCTGGAGAGTTGTCACCTCCCTTTTGACACTGTGCAAGGGTGTGCCAAGAGCTCCATGTTGGAGCAGCGGAGCCCCTACACGGGACTGGCATTGGTGGCTGTTCCTGCTTGGTGGACAGGCAGTGCTGGAGTGAGCTGTGGGCTGATCCAAGTGCAGTGATCCTCACAAATTCCCTGGAAAAGGTGTTCTGGTCATCAGATCTCGCAGGAAGCTCTTCTGTATGCCCCTTGCATCGCTTACTTCACTTGACCCTGTTTGTTCAGACTGGCTTTCCTCCCATGCGCCTCAGGCTGTGCTTTTGAAAGTGGAACAATCTACTTTCAACATCCGTCTCTGGGGCTGGGTTTCTAAACTGGCACAGCCTTTGAAACACAGAAGTTGTAAGGGCTGTGCCCAGAGACCAGTATGCTGAGATGATGCATCTTGAATAAGCAGAGCTGAAAATTTCACTTTTAAGTTTTCCAACCATTGCTGCCACTTCCACACTACAAAATGTTCTATTTCTCTATTTGGCTCTCTCACTATTTGTGTTTCTAGACAGTTTTTACATAACTTGAGTTTTATAGAATGTTATAAACCCATTTAGACTTTTATTATTATTGGAATATAATACAATTTTGTGGGTCTCATACTTTCCAGCTCTAGTTATGTCTGACATGGCAGGCACTGAACTGCTCTTGCAAAAGAGCTCATTCTCACTGTCTCAGTGGACAATGTCTTGTTTCCCTTACTTTTCTCACGTAGGCTTTCCAGTGTCTTCCACGTAAATCCCAAAGGGTATGCAAGATAGTGTTTGAGACTGTCAAGTAACAGCTCCTGTGGGTGAAGAAGAGTTTTTTCAAGCTTTATTAATTAAAATTCAGGGAGTCTAAATAATTTTCATGAGGGTGAAGTGACTGAAGATAAAGATTAATGCTTTGGCTTGTTTTCTCACAAATAAGTTCATTGTTTTTATTCCTCCTTTTCCTTTTAATTTTTTACAGGTTTGAGGTATCTGGAAGATGAAGCCCTGGCTGCAGTTGGTGTTCTTCCCCTGTGTTTTCCTGGTCTGGCACACAGAAGCAGAGTTCTTCACCTCCATAGGTGTGGAAAGAACCAGTGCATGATGTTGTGATGTGGTTATTGTGATTGCTAGAACTGCTAAAATTAGCAGTTGAAGCACATAGCTTTCTTCATGTGGCCCTGCCCAACACTGTCTCTATTAGGAAAAGCCGCTCTTCTGCAGCATCAGTGCAATTTGTTTGCAGTTGGTTGACTTAGAATACTGTGACCAACATGATTCGGGTTTCTCTGGGGCCTCTGTCAGTAAAATAAGATGGGGCCTGTGGTCTATTAGGATTTGTGCATCTATTGTCATCTTGAACAGAGCACCACCTTATGCTAAAAAGCCTAGTCCTGAATTTGAGTTATGAAAATAATTCAAGTGGTAAATGCGGGAAGTGTTTTTTTTTTTTTTACAGGACCTGAAAACACCTGCCTTCTCAAAAAGCTGCAGTTAGGTGTCAGAAGGAAAACTTAATAACTCCCTTATCTTGTGTGTTTTGTTAGGCCTGAGTAAATCCTAAAGAATTTGCACTGTTACCAATCTGAAAAATAATTTGATTTTTACGACAATTTAGTTCCTGTGTTCTAATAGGATACAACCATGTATGATTGTGGTAGAGCCTCAAAATAAGCACAGACTCAGTTTTTTGCTGTTAATTGGTCTAATGTTTCCCTGTGGAGCAGTGTGGGTACTTCCCCTCCATAAGGGCATTAGAGGCTGATTAACTACCACTGGCTGTTCTCCAGAATGTCCTTTGAGTCAGTGGAGCTGTTTCTGAATGGCAAAGCTAAGAGCTCCTGGTGGGTTGTTCTGCACCACTGTGTGGAACTGTTCAGCCAGAGCCCCACTGCCAATCTCCTCACATGCCCTGGGGCTGGCTGAGCAGCATTTAACTACATGTGTATTATATGCTTTGGATTTTTCTAAGTAGCATTTTATACAAAGCTTCCATGGAGGATCACCTTCTCTTTACACTTACCTATTTCTGAACATTTCCTAACTCTGAAAATAGCACAGCCTGCTGCCTTCTATCTGCTTAATCATGCCTCGTTCATAATTACTTTGGAATGCTGGAGCTAGAGCTGTGGTTGCATTTATAAATCTCATCATGCTTTTTCAGTCTGGGCTTTGTAAAGCCAAGTTTGTCATAGCAATTAGGACTGACATGTTAGCAATTTCCACTAATGCTAATCAGGAGAATGTGTGCTTGAGTCTTTGAACATTAGTCTGAAATTCCTCTCTGCTTAATGTTAGGTTGTTTCCACAGTTACCCATATTGTAAAGCTGTAACTTTAAATGCTGCCAGTGATTACACTAATAATTTGTTAGTGTGACCTAATCTGTATCCATATGTAGAACAGATGCTTTGGCAACCATGTGGATCTTTTGTTGCTTTGCTCCATAGCTGTATGAGTGTCAAACCTTTCTTTTAATTGTCTTGCATGCACTTGTAATACTAAAAGTAATTCAGAGGCAGTGAAAGGGTCAGAGCAAAGCTACATGAACTGTTGAAGCTGGAACTTTAGAAACCTCTTGAAGCATTTGAATGCCAGACCTATGTGTCTAATAGCTTTTGTGGTTTACAGGCATAGAAATGCACACCCTTAATTTGTCTGTTGTTTGTGGTGGTTTTAATAGCCCTGGAGCATTTAAAGTTTGTCTTCTGTGCACTTGGGAATTGTTGCTTTTGTAGGTCTGATGAATATTTGCTTTTACCCTTTTTAGGTCAAATGACAGACCTGATTTATGCGGAGAAGGACTTGGTACAGTCTTTAAAGGAATATATCCGAGCAGAAGAGAACAAGCTCTCCCAGATTAAAAGGTAGGGGAGGAGATTTGTGTAATGAAGGGTGACAAAATGGCTCATTTGTGTTCAGTCATATCCCACCATTGTCACCACTCTCTGCTGCTAGATCTTGTTGGTATTACCTCAGTAGACAATCACAGGGAGAGGATAGGTACTAACTTGGTTTAATTTATTCCCATTATCCTACAAGGGTCCTTGCTTCAGTTGTGACTTAGAATTTGCTTCTTCAGAAATTGTGCTCTGGTGGATTCTCCCCACTTTGCCCTATCCTTGTACCATCACAGGACTCCTGTAGGGAGGACACATCAGAGTCATATCAGGAGTCTTGCCATGAGAGCTGAATGCCTCTGTGCTGCCTGTTGTTTCATGCCATCAGTCCTGCTTACAACAGACAAGTGTGCCAGTGGCATTTACCAAATCCCTGGATTCC
The DNA here is from genome assembly GCA_013397795.1 of Orthonyx spaldingii. NCBI lineage: Eukaryota > Metazoa > Chordata > Aves > Passeriformes > Orthonychidae > Orthonyx > Orthonyx spaldingii. Next base: position 535,172 of record VZTJ01001887.1, on the reverse strand, counting down.
TTCCGGTGTTGGCTTTGCCCTCAGGGACAAATTCCTGCCTTGTTCTCTTCAGGTGCCAACCTGACTGCAGCACATCCCTGATGCTGTCCAGATTGCTTGGATCACTTGAAAGACTCTTGCTGACAGCTGATTCTTTGTGTCCCTTAGGAAGATTGTTCATGCTTGTCTAGCCAAGAGCAATATCTACTAGGGTGTGACATGAGGATAGTCTAAATGAGGTCCAGGTTCAGAAGAGCCAAGTGCCTCCAGAAGGAGTCATACTTTCCAAAGAACTTCTGAACTCCAGGCTGTATGTGTCAATTTGACCTTCTTTTGGGAGTGCAGGGTGAGAATGGAACTATGAAGTAGTGAAATGATAGGAATTCTGGTCACATATACACAAAGTGTTCTTTTCTTGAAAAGCTGCTCTCAGTCTCCAAGTACTCATAAAGAGAATATCTGTTCAACCTATGTATAAACTGGTATTTTTAAAGCTCATTGCAACTGAGATGCATGCTTGCTGTAGTTAGATTTAAAATACTAAGCAGGGAAAAATTTTCCCTTTGAATTAGACTATTGTAATTAAAAAGCCTGTACTTTATCCTTGTGAACTTGAAAGGTTGAAAACCAGTTTTGACAGTAAAAGTGGCAATAATTTGATCTAGATGTGTAATTTGAATGATTTAAGAAGGAAGATGTGCTTCCTTTTTAAGTTGTTCTCAGGCTGAGGTGCACATTTCTCATTCCAGCTGGGCTGAAAAAATGGATGTACTGACCAGCAAATCAGCCTCGGATCCAGAAGGGTATCTGGCACACCCTGTAAATGCATATAAGCTTGTGAAGCGTTTGAATACTGACTGGCTGGAATTGGAGAACCTGGTCCTTCAGGATACAACAAATGGTATGGAGTTATAGGGACTGCTGTTGGGAGGCAGCCTTGTGTTCTGGAAAACCACAAACTCAGCTGTGGTTTAAATATTATTGCCAAGTTTGTTTAAAAAGTAACTAAGCACTTGCCTTGTGTGTACTGATTACCCAAGTGAGTGAAACTTGCAGCTGAAGCACATCTCAGTCAAGATTCCAAAAACTACTTTATCTGGGGAAAAATTGAGAATGGGATATGCTTAAAGCTGTGGTGGCAACTGTTAAGTGTTATGTTCTCTTGTATGTAAACTGCTTCATCTGCTTTCCCAGTCTGTTCCTTCTCTTGATGATCATTGTTTTTTGACCATGTTGATCAGAGAATCAAAATGAGTTCCATATTGAACTGGTGGAGAAACTTGTATCAGTCCCAGCATTAGAGATGGCAGATGCTGTAGTCAGTCAAAAACAGGATAATATATGGTTGCTATCTCTAAACCTATCCCTCTAAATCAAATGCTTCCAGTACTAATCATTTGCATCATATTGTCAAGTGTCTGCCTGAATTTGCTTGCATACTTTTTTTATTAAGTGGGGATTTATTTTTACTGGACTCTTGAAAAGTGAGAGAGGTGGTTATGTTTTTCAGGCAGAACACCACATGTTTTCCCTTTCTACTCTGCATATGCTAAAGTTTAGGTACTTGGAAGTTTTTTCCAGACAAGGCTTTTATTGCCTTTTGGAATAGTCATCCTAAATGGAAATAAAATACTGAAGTCTATTGAATAAGTCTGACACTAATTCTTTTTCTAAAGGCTTCCCTTTGCAGTTCTGCTTGCTGTATGACTTGGAAGTGTTTGGACTTTTTTCCTTCAGTTGATGGCTTCCTCTCTGCCCAACCAACCTGCTGTGTAATCTTGATGTGTATACCTACTGCATTTAATTTTATTTCTGAATATCACCTGGTTTTACTTGTCAGGTTTAACTCTCATGGAGTCAGACCCTACTCGAATGAGGGAATCCCGATCAGGGTCTCTGTCCCTGGAACTGAGACTTGAAAAGCTCTTATGGCCTTAGAAGTTGGAATACAGAGTTGTAGATCATTGACCAGTATTACAATCTAAAATCAGTTGTCTCTGTGGATATTGCAGGAGATCGGATGAAAGCTATTAAGTTTTCATGTCAAAAAGACGTTACAGGAGAATGAAGTGCATTAGATTCACATTGTACATCAGTAATTGTGTGGCACGAGAAAATTGAGGAGTTTAGTTATTTATCCTTTATTTTTTGCTCATGAGCCATATTCCTTTAAAAGAAACAGAAAACAATATGTTTATAACTTTTGAGCCTAATAAGACACTATAAATCTGGATTATTTGAAACTCAGTTATCAAGCCAGAGCAGATGTTTTCTCTTCTGTGTTCATCTTGTACTGATATTTATTCAAGCTCTGGCAGTAACATCTTTCCATTTTACTGCAAAGGCTTTATTGCAAATTTTACAATCCAGCGTCAGTTTTTTCCAACTGAAGAAGATGAGACTGGAGCAGCGAAGGCTCTGATGCGCCTGCAGGACACCTATAAACTGGATCCTGAAACCCTCTCTCGAGGGAACTTGCCAGGTAAGTGCACAAGGTCTCCTCTGCTTTAACAGGAGGAAGTGGTAACATCCTCAAACTCTTTCCAAAAGTCCTTTCTGAAATGAGGATTAAGTGTTTTTGCCACAGATATTTCAGAAAATGTAGAGATACTGGGATGTCTGATTATTAGCTGAGTCCTGATGAATGTTTGTTGCTGCTGCTTATGAGACGCCTACTGAAACAGGTTATGGTGGCTACCAACATGCTGTTTGCAAACTGAATAGGCTTTGTTGGTGTGTGGGTACATGAGCTGACATAACATTTTTAGTTATTGTAAGTATTAATAACAAATTAAACTAAATTTTAAGTCTTATCAGTGCATCTTCTGAACTGGAGTAACTGGAAATCAGTGCAGTCGAACTCAAATGGACACCCAGTTTGTTTAATAAACATCAGCTTGCTTATGCACAAATACAGATACAACTACAGTAAAGAGAAACAAGCTGGCTGTGCATGTAGTCAGACTTCTCTGATCATCTAACAGTGTTAACCTGTAGGTTAGATGAAATCTGTTGTTAGTCTGCTCTTCCTTTGTCTACAACAGAAAACAATAACTTACCACTGTGACTTCTGTTAAACTTCTTTGTTTCCAAAAGAATGAATTATAATAAAATGAAGACAGAGTTTACTCTTTGGTTCTGATGGTGATCACTGTAGTACTGAACCTAAAATATTGTCAAAGCGTTGTTTCTTAGAAACATCTTTGGGTTATGAAAGTCTGTATTTACAGATACTTCTCAATGTGTCCTATGTATTTAAGGCAAAGGTGCTTCTATGTGGTTTACCGGAAGCTATCTTTTTGTTTTTAGGAACAAAATATAGATCCTCCCTGACAGTTGGTGACTGCTTTGGCATGGGAAAGACAGCCTACAATGATGGGGACTATTATCACACTGTTCTCTGGATGGAGCAGGCCTTAAAACAGCACGATGAGGGGGAGGCTACAACAGTCAGCAAAGTAGAGATCCTAGATTATCTCAGCTATGCTGTTTTCCAGTTTGGAGATTTGCACAGAGCCGTGGAGCTCACCAGACGGCTGATATCCCTCGGTAAGAACAAAGACCGTGTTATTTTAGCTGGGGAGTGTTGCCAGCAGCAGAGCTGAGAACAGTCGTGACCCATCCACATTGGTGAGCTCACTGGAAAGGATATCGTCATAGATGACTTATAATAAATGTGGGTCCTGGAAAAAGGTCAATTTATACATGAAGTATGTTTAACAAGCTGTCTTATGGTCTATGCTGTTGTGACCCAGGGCCCCAGTGTGTCTGACTGCACTCACTACATGTGTGCTTTGCCTCAGTGTACTGAGGTGATGTGTTTAGCAGTGGTTAAAGCCTTGCTTGTCTCAAGTGGAGATCAAGGCTACCACAGACTTAGGCAGTGCTGCACTTTCTGTGAAGTCCTACTGATTTGGCCTATGCCTCTTTATTCCTCAGTGCAGGTACTCCTGGATGCTGGAGGGATACTTTGCCTGAGATCTTAGAGTGTTTATTTCTGAATATTCAGAACAAATTGAGTTTCTTAAAACCTCCTTTTATTTCTGAACTGTTTCTAGCTTTCCCTTGAGTAAGCAAATAAGCATTGCTTCCTATCCGGCTTTGCTGACTTCCTGCATTGGAAAAGGTTTGTTCTCCTCAATTAGAGTTAATGTTTACTGTGTTAGGCATTTGATGGGTTTTTTTAATGATCTGTGGTTCTTAGTTTAGGTATTAGCAGCATCCTGAGAGTGGGTGAAACCTTCCTATTGAAAAATATGTATTAGTCTAATTTCTGCAGATATTAGAATTCTTAAATTAAAATTTACAATAATATGAATATGTATTGAATCTAGCTCCCTCTGCAGTGGGGCTTAGCACTGATAGCAGAATGCAAATCCTTATCAGCAGCAAACAGTGTAACATACTTGGCAGTCCCCTCTGGGAGCAGCAGCTTCCTCTGCTCTGGGCTCAACTTTCCTATCTGGCCACTATTGCCCTGTGCTCCAAGGAGTGGTGACTGCAGTGAGCTTTGGGGTTGGTTCTGTCAGATAAACACAATAAAGTTGGAAAGGCCAGAAGGGAAGCAGTCTGTGTTAGGTGGTAGCATCCAGAAACACAGGTGAACAAGGAATTGTTCCCTCTTAGTTATCTGGGGTAAAGGTCTAGTGATGATGCTTATTGATTCATACGAACATCATTAATAAATCACTGATGTGTCCAATGATGCTAGTGATCCAGGCTTCCTCCCATATAAACCTGTGAGATCTACAGATGAATGCTGTAGGTGGGCTTAAAGTGATAACACACACCTCAGACCTTCCCAGCCTGAGAGAAGGCTTTGGGACTGAAGACTGTGGCTGGACTCCACCACAGTCCTTGGTTAAAGTGTGCTTGTGCAGTGCGGGTGAGGAGCATGGTGGAGAGGAGGGGTGCAGCAAGTAGGCTACTGTGCTCTCTGCTCATGAGCTCTATGATCTGCTTATCTTGGGTAGAACTGGTCAGAAAAGTTGAGAGAAAAGGAGGAATGTGAAGAATAAAAACTTCTACTCTTTTTCTTGGAATACAAGTTTTGTGATGGGTTCTTCCAGAAAGGATTCTTTTGTATCCTGTGTGCACATCTCCTCTGTCAAGACAGAAAATTCCCAGTGTTGATTTTCAGTGCAGACTGAAGCCAATGCCTTTGTTTGCCTGATAATGCTTTAGGAAGGGAAGAATTGTTGCTATCTTGATACAGGGACTTGTTTGTACTAACAGTTCCTGAGTTAGCAAAAGTCACCGTTTCTGTCTGTTGTTCTCCCAATGAAGACAGCACTCATGAGAGAGCAGGCAGTAATTTGCGGTACTTTGAGAAGCTGCTGGAGAAGGAAAGAGAGGAGAAGGAGAAAGAAAAGTCAATAAACAAGACTGTGACAACCACAGAAGCCGTGGTGCAAAGTGGAGCCTATGAGAGGCCTCCTGACTACTTGCCAGAGCGTGATATCTATGAGGCCCTTTGCAGAGGTGAAGGGGTGAAAATGGTAAGAGACAAAAATTTCCTGACTATGCTGCCTTTGCATAAGGGTGGTCAAGCTTGGTGGGACATGTTATGTTTTTCCTCCTGTGAAGCTGTTTTTTAAGAACAAGTTAAGTTTGGTTCTGTCTAGACTGAGATTTGTACCTTATGTCTTGGCTTCTCAATCTACAGCTGTTGCACGCAAACAGCTCTTAGCTGTACCTCTTAAAGATTGTTGAAAATTGATTTTCCTCAGTCTGTCTACTCAGCTTTTTCAAAGTCAGCTGTACAGATATACAAGGAGGCTTTTTCCCCTGAGAGCTGATTATGCTTTACCACACTTAGGGAAACACATTATTCTTTCCCTTTTGCCTCTTAGACGTGTTCTTCTGGAGTGACTATTTTGACCAAGTGATTTCCAGCACCTCTCAACAAACATGGCTTCAATTGTTAGTCCTGGGAAAAGAAGCAATTTATTTCATCTGTGTAGTCTTGATTTATAAGAACAAGGGTTTTATTGCAGGTGACTGCTTATGTAGTTCTTAATATGTACCCTATTATGATTTAATTCCCCTAAAGGTTAGTCTTTCAGATGCTGCTCAGTCATATTTGGAATGGGATATCTTGTTTTTAATTGCAGTAAATTGCAGAATCACTCTTGTTTTCCTCTTGTATCTTCTGGTCACCTGATGACTTTTGCAATGTGTGTGGAACGAAGCTCATCTTGTCTTGCCTGTTTGAAGTTCAAGGAAAGTGTTTGAGCAAACAATGCTTTGTTTGGCATTTTGTTTCAGACACCTAGAAGACAAAAAAGGCTGTTTTGTAGGTACCATGATGGAAACAGAAACCCTCATCTGCTCATAGCTCCCTTTAAGGAAGAAGACGAATGGGACAGCCCTCATATTGTGCGATACTATGATGTCATGTCTGATGAAGAAATTGAGAAAATCAAAGAACTAGCTAAGCCAAGGGTAAGTTTCCCCTTTTCCATCTCACTAATGACTGCTAATTCCATGCTTTAATCTCTATTAGCAAGGACTAGGTAAAGGCTTTGAAAGATCTGGTTTCATACTACAGATGATACACTGCAGCTATGAGCCTAAATGGAACGATTTCGAAACTGACTGGTGATGTAGGATCATAAAGCCCAGGCTTCCAAAGGTATTTATGCATTGTTGCACTTAATTATGCAAAGTTCTCAGTAAAGGGCTTAGAAAGCTTTTAAGAAATTAGAGACTAGACTGGAAAAGGTAAATGGCTGACTTAAAATGATAGGTGTGCAATAGGCCTTAAGTCTGCCTTTTGAACTGGAGCCAAACTTAAATGAAATTTGAAAAGCCCAAATCTTGACAGAAGTGGAAAGAAAAAAAAAAAGTAAGTTGTGCTAGAACAATACCTAGAGGTTTGGCTTTGATTTTTTTTTGTTTGTGTATCCTGGAATCTACTGCTTCTGTTCTAAACCATAGGTGTTCCCTGTTACTCATGCTGAGAGTTGTAGTGACTGCACACAATAAAAAAGCAGCTACCTCATGCAAAGCTAGTCACTACCTGTTTTTTCTGGAGGTGGAATTTCCTGCCTGTCACCTTTCTGGCAAAAAGAAGTATAGCAGTGTGATAGTAGCAGATGCCACGCCCTAGTTTTTCTGTCAGGTCTGAGCAGAATGTAAAACTGAACAAATCTTTGCTTATAGGGGAGTGGTTCATTTTAGCACTCTTCAGGCTTCTGCTATGAAATATGATACTAAAATTCCAGTGAAGATTTACCCTTCTGTAAGTATTTCTAAATGTAAGCATAAGTAGTTAGAAACAGATTGAGAAACTGATGCTTCCCAAGAACATTAATGATTTGGGATGTTTGTGAAGCTGAACTATGACTACCAGCCAGCTATGGAAGTGTTGACTGAATACTCCTGTCTCAGTGAGGACTCTCACCTCCATAAATGGAGAATTTTTCCTATTACATCATAGTAGAAAACTTCAAGAGCTTCAGATAAAGTGGACACATTCACATAGAGCATATCACTTAATCTATTTTATCAAATAAAACCCTGTATTTAGACAGCTCTTTTTTGGTTTTTCCATTTTATTCAAGGTTTTGTGCAAAGTCTCAATTCTTGGTCTCTGAATTTTGCATATATTACTAATGTCAGAGGAATTTTTATGTAGTCGCTGCAGTGTAGAACTGCAGTCAGTCCCTAGAAGAGTAGGTAAATATTATAGCCTGAATATTCAGATGAAAATTGCCAATTTAAAAAAAGCAACCATTTTCTCATGAGTTGTTTTTCCTAAACCAAGGCGTAGCTCAGCTGCAGGAATTAGTTTAAATTCTGCAGTACTACTGAAAGAATGGAAAACGCAGGTCCTGTGATGAGATGATCCTTAATAAATACAGCTTAATTTTAGCCTGGAAATTTTAGTTAGTAATCCTGGAAGCTTTCAGACAGAACTGGGAAGCGTTATTTTAGTTTTAGGCTCAGAAAGATGAGCACTTTCTTTACTCTAAAATGCATTTGCAAAAAATTTCTACTTTTGAGTCCAAGCACTTCAACATTATCTGCAGTTTACACTTGCCAATACTTTTTGTAGAGAAAGAACATCTGTATGTGATTGGGAGTAGATGCAGTTGAGTTGCTTTTTATGCTTGTTTTGCAAAATGCAATCACTGTTGTTCCACTTCCAAAAAAGTAGATCCAGCTTTTCAGGCAATCCATCAGAAGTGGCTGGGGATGGTCAAGAAAATTCTTAGCTCTGTTGATGTGGATAGCATTGAGGCAGGTCTGCCATCAAAGTATGAGAACCATATTCCCAAAATTCTTCATATTACCTGCAAGCCAGGAATGTCTGAACAGGAAAGAATATGGCATGAAGTGGGGAGCCGTGAATATCTGAGCTCATGCTGCAGGGTTTCAGCAGTGCAGAATTTCAGAAGGAAATAACAACGGAGAGCTTGCTAAACTAAATACACTCTGAAACAGTCAGTGAAGCTTCTGACCAATGAAGGGTCAGAAATTTTTTGCTGATTTTTCATTTTTTCAAAAGCAAATTTTTCAAAGCAAATGCCTCTTACAAGGCTGATTTCTCCACCCTGAGAGAGGAAGCCTCACATTTATCAGTTTTGTATACCAACTGAGATGTAGATTGTGTCTTCAGTGAAGAAACCTGCCTATCAGAGCAGATAGGGAGTATCATCAAGGCAGTCAGGCTTATGTGAGTTCTGATTTATTTAGGTCATATTCTAGGTGCAGAAATCAATCAATATATCCAAGCTTGAAAATGGCAGCAGAAGGAAAAGTTTGGGAAGCGAAATTATATCCCCGAAGTTATGCTTCTTTGTACCAGTGAAGAGCAACATTCAGTCAGCCTGGCTCTTCTGTTATGATTTATACAGGAGAAGTCTGGAACAAAATAACAGTGAGTCAGAATTACAGCAACAGCTGTGCCAAGAACTCGTGTATAGGGACAAGACAGCTGACATAGATTATAAAGCTGGCTGGAGACTTTTTTGAGGAAAAACGAAGGAAATAATGACTGCATGCTCTGAAGATGCAAATGAAAAGGCTTTCTATGACCTGTAATTAAGTGGAAGAAAAGAAGTATGATTTAGAGTGTGTGTGGTTGGCAGGAGTTAAATTTAAATGTGGTCTGAGCTTACAGTCAAAGAAAGGAGTGTCCCAGTTCTTGTTATCAGCTGCAAGAATGAAACCAAAGTGACCTGGTGTATTGTTAGCAGTCATTTGTCACTCTGACACCACAGCAAACTTCATCAGTTTTGCCAGGTTCCATTTTTTTTCCTACAAATCTGGTGATAGGGCCTAAATGTGATGATGCTCACTGTTTAAAATGTGTAGGTGGGCTGTGCTTTTGCAGAGTTACCTTCATCATGTAATAACATCTCAAACAATCTCAGAACTAAATGTTCCAGGCATCTTTCAGCTGGAGAATTTGAGCATGGGAATGTTGAGACTTGTCCTCAAGAGTTCTCTGCCACTGGGTATTTACTTGCCCTGTAATTTGTAATTCATTCTGTAAAAGTTTTCACTTGTTATTTTACATCTGAGAATGAGGCTGGGTTTTTAGTCCACATGAGGAGCAGGCTGATTAAGTTTGTGGACTATCCAATGATTTTCTCTTTGCCAGGAAATTGGACTTCATACGTTGTTAACTTTTGTTGTTCCCTCTTGCTAATATTGACTCCAGCTGTTCAAAAAAAAGTGCCTTGTTCAGCAACCGACTTGTGGATTTAATCAATATCATGCCTTGTGCAGTCAATCAGACCTTTTTCCCAGGATCAAATGCAGGTGATGGATTGTACTTGTGTTCTGCATGTGTTGTTTTAGCATGAAATCAGATCATATTCTAGGTTGAAGTTCTTTCATCCACTGAGATACTGAAGTTGGAAAAAAAGGTGTTGATTTTGGTAAGATGCGAGAAATTTTCTATCCTGTGGCTGATGTGTTTCTTCCCCCTTGGGATTTTTTTTGGCGCAGCTGGCACGAGCCACAGTACGTGATCCCAAAACCGGTGTCCTTACAGTGGCTAGCTACAGGGTATCCAAGAGGTAAGCAGAGAGAAGGATTTAGCTTTAAGGTTTTTGTGCTTAACAGCTGTTGTCTGCTACCTGCTATGCCTGAAAACTTGAACTGCTTTGCATGTAACCAAAGCTTTCCCAACAAATGCATGGAAAATGTCTCTTTCAGTCATCTGACAAAGGGCAGAAGAATCCTTCTGCCTTGGGAAACGTGGTGTGGTGGCTGGTATTGTAAAATAATGTGTTTCTATCCTTCCGTTAGCTCATGGTTGGAAGAAGATGATGATCCTGTCGTGGCCAAGGTGAATCAGCGAATGCAGCAGATCACAGGGTTAACAGTGAAAACAGCTGAGCTCTTGCAGGTTGGTGCACTGGCTTCATCCTGGTGAAATTGGCTGCTGGTTAGGGTGGTCTGGTGTAGATGGATGTTTCCCTGTGTGTGCCAGGCAGAGAAGGGTGGAGATATCAAAGAAATAGGAGATAACTTTGTTCAGGAATCTGAGATTTACCAGTTTGTTCTGAGGGAAATGCCTGCTGCTTATTTTTCAAGTCTGCAAGAACTGAATCACTGTCCTAGTTCAACCTTTGTAATATTTTTTGTAGTTCTGCTACAGTTTCATATGAATTCTGATCTCTGGATGGCTATTGGGGAGAAGAGTGCCAGTAGTACAGCCAGAATAGCTGTACCTTAGCCCATTCACTGTTTCTCTTCCTCCATGCTGCTTGAATTCCCGTTTCAGAGCCTGATTGAAATACTCTTGATTACAGGCTATCCATAGAAACCAAGTAATTGTGTAATGATCTGGGAGACACATTAAGGACAGCCTCAGACTAACTAAAACATGTTATGTGATCATAAAGTAAGTGAAGAGGTGCTTTTAAGTTACTTTTCTGTGATCCTGGAGAGACACTTGTATGTAACAGATCATATGTGAGTGGCAGAGAGTCCAGTTCTGTCCCCTGGGCTGGTCCCACAGGGAGTTCCCACATTCATGTGCCTTCTCTTCAGGGGAAGGAAGCAAGAGTGTGGTGAAACTATTGCTGCTAAATGTTAAACAGGCTGTTGTAGTGACAAGTATAAACCCTCAAACTAGGAAAGGGAAAAAGTGCTCAAGTTGTTTCTCATCTGCATACCTCACTTCTGGCAATCTAAACATAAGTGTACTATAGATAATTATCTTGCCACAAATTGCTGTTTCCAGGGCATGCTTTGGGTTTCTGAGAACAAGTGCTGTTCTACAGCGGTCACTTGCAGTTCAATAGATATTTATGTGCTTCCTTCTTCCATACCGTAGGTTGCCAACTACGGAATGGGAGGGCAATATGAGCCACACTTTGATTTTTCTAGGGTAAGATCACACTTGCAATTATTTCTTAGTGGAGTGGGGAGGAGGGAACAGTTTGGTTTGAGAGAATGTTTGAAACTGTTTTCTGTTAGAGCATTTAATATGTAGGCCTGTTTCATGGATGACTTATGAATTCTGAAAAGCCTTTGCACTGCCTTCTCTGATACTGAAAGTTCAAGAGAATAATGAACAAATCTCCCTGCTTAGCTTTGGCATCTTGATTCCTTGTACAGTACAGAGACACTAAGAGAGTCATGCAGCACTTGAATGTGCTCTTTCCATTGTTTTATTTGTAAACTGAGGTCTACAAACCCTGGGTTATGAGTCTGCCTTGTTCCATTAGGCTTCCAAGTTCAGTGACGTTGTCCAAACTCTGCTTTGCTGGGTGCTTTAAAGCACTTTGCAGGAGCTGGCTGAGGAGGAGATATCCTTCCACCTCCTTCCAGAAAAGTAAACATTATAGAAATCCTCATGGGTTGTACTGCCCTTCTGGCAGACCCCTGAGAGTGGCTGCAGCACGGGGATCTGAAAAGGGTTCCCTGGGTTGGTGTTGAGGGCAGTGCTCCAGCAGCAGGTGGATGTGCATACGGTGGTGCTGGGTCTTCATGAGGCACTAGAGGGCTCTGCCTGGCAAAGAACAGCTCTGGTTTGCTGTGAGTGGGGAGAAAAGAAGAGCAGATTCTTAATAATGACCCTAAACCAGTTCATGGATGTGCTAATCTTACTGAAGGACTATGGCGACTGGTAACTTCAAATATAAAATCCACCTGATGCCTTGGTCTCTCTGGTATTTCAGTGGAATCTGGCATAATTCAGATTGTCCCAGTGGTTTTACCTGGTAGGAGGGATTGCTGCAGCCAGAGTACACAACTCAGTAAATTGAGTGCAGAATTGAAGCCACCCAACCTAGCACTGTTTAAAAAATAAAACCAAAAAAAAATTCAAGTTTAAACACTATGGAAGCTTGTATTCGTTAGTTTTGGCCTGTTGTGAGAATTTTCCTCTTAACTTTAAGACTGCTTCATTTCCTGAGTTGAGCAAATGCTCTTAAATTCTCTTCAAAGCCTTTGTACTCAAGGACCTCAGGCATCAAGTTGGCCAGTGTGGACTTTACATTTGGATTAGGAGCTGGGGCAGAGCTCCACTTGGAACATAACCTTGGCTGCAGTTGTCAGCTGAAGCAAGGCAGTTGCAGTGGTTACAGTTTTGGTCTGGTCCTGCAGGCTCTCTGTGCATCACAGACTTTCTGTGTTGAAATGGTGCTGCTGTGTCTCCCCAGCTTCTGATCAGCCTTGAGTCTTTTTGTTCCCTTGCAGTTCTCAAATAGAGGCACTTCAGTAGCTGCCTGTTACAACTTGGAGATTTTATTGGTTGTTCAAGTTAGGTTTTTGCTGTTGAAGTTCAGAAATCCATGGTTAGACCTGACTTTCACAGCAGTGGCAGTAACCAGGGAATTCCCTGTATCTCAGTGTTCTTATATTGGCTTTTTTGGATTGGATTTGCATATGCAAGTTTTTGTGAACCCATTTCAGGAAAGATCACTTGCTTATTGAAATAAGCTTCAAGCAGATTGAACTACAACATGTTAGAAATGGTGGCTGTGGTTTTCCTTGATGTTTGTCTTTTTCAATACTAATTTGTTTTCTTTAAATGTTGAACATTATTGCTTGTGTGTGTAAAAATGCACCTTGATGTCTCCTGACTAGAATGACTTCCTGACTATTAGCAATGTAAATAAGTTTCTAATTTTGTTTTTTTGAAGGCAAGAGACACTGGTATTCTAGATGTTCTTTCTGCTTCTACACTGGCACCAGTGTGATCTCAACTTCAACAAATGAAACTCAGTGTTTTTTATAGAGTAAAGACAATTTGATCTTTTTGATGTGGTCTTCAGTCCTAGACAGGCAACCACCTGAAACTACTCTATAGTTTTATCTGCTGTCAAAACATGCATTTGCTATTCTCATGACAGTATTTCTTTTAGTTGCTACATTTACAAGAATCTGTGTTATCTAAAGGCCACTGAAGATTCATTTCTTGTATTCACCTCAGTTGTGGACTTTGGATCAGTGCCCAGAACAATAATGGCCTGTTGTTGACCTTACTTGGCTAACATCTGTGCCACAGGCCCTGAAAGCATTGCTTCTATTCTCCCTTCAGAGTTTAGTGCAACTTCTCCTGGTCGCATCCAAATGCTCTGTGCATGCAGCTGTGCACCCTGGCTGCAACTTGTGATGGCTTTACTGTTGCCCTGTATCAGCTGTCCCCTTTCTAGTCCAACTCTTTAAATTGGGCTTGAGGATCTCTGCAGAGCTGCATGTACGTAGCTCTAGTTGAGAGCCTTTTTGGAACCCAGGTTAAAGTTGTTGTCTGTTGCAGCGACCCTTTGACAGCACACTCAAATCGGAAGGAAATAGGCTAGCGACGTTTCTTAACTATGTAAGTACCTCTGTCTGTCTACTGTCTAGGAGCTCGAAATTTGCAGTTCTTCTCATTTAATTTTATAGAAAGATGAGCCAGATGCTTTCAAGCGGTTAGGGACTGGAAATCGTGTGGCCACTTTTTTAAACTATGTAAGTATGATGATCCTTTATGCATTGAGTGTAACTTAAGCAGCATCTTGTTTACAGCTTGTGCAGTTGGTTATTTGTAGAGATTTCCTGGCATCTGGTATTAGGGATTTCATTATTCTTGCAGCATCAGGTGCTGTCCCATCTGAATTGATAGAATTTTGGTGGTATTTAACCTCAGAGCAGAAAATTTGAGTATAGGACCCATCTTCTCCTTTTGACCACTCTGCTATGGAATCTTTTACTTAATTGGATTCCATGGGGAGAGAGGAGAATTTGGCTTATTTCTCCAAGGGAAATATTTGGGGTATTCATGTGGTATGCTCTTGGACTATCAGCCGCTGAATGCAAGGCAGTCATATTTTTCCACCACTGTTTGACAGCACTTGATGTTGTGGTCTGTTAGCCTCTTCCTCAGCTGTGTGGCAAAGCCAGAGTTGCTCAGCACAGCTGCTGCTTCAACAAATGGAGGGAGGCAGAGCTGATAAACTTGGTGCAACAGAGTTACAAGTGCAGATTTCAAAGATTCATTAGTTGCATGCATTATTTAGCCCACAGACCACGTACACTGGAATCCTAAACGTTGCCACCACTGGGAATAATGGCCTTGTTTTCACAGTAGTCTTCTTACAGTATTTTATCTACCAACCTATACTCACTATATCTTTTGCATCACCTAATCTTCTGTGTTTAATATTTGAGTGATATAACTTAAATATTTTGTCACAGAATATTAAATTTGATGGCTGACATTGTATTTTGAGAGTGAAATGCAGCTCAAAACAGAACCAGAACACTTTCAACTTGATATGGTGAGGGGGGAAATAATCTTCAAAACAAGAATTGGAGTAAGATGGGTAGCTGTGAAATATTCTGCTGCAAAGGGATTTTAATTTTAAATTGAGTCAATCTGTATTTTGCTTGCTTCTCAGTATTTTGGACAAGCCTTGATTTAGAAGGAACAATATACATCTTCTCTGCCAGCTGTACATGGTCAAAGGCAATTTGCCCTTGTTTGTCCCACACAGAACACATAACACATCATACATGTACCAACATCCTTACTAAAAAGAGTGGTTGTGTGGCTAAGACATAGAAATTAACTTGCAAGGCTGCATGCACATGCTTTCTAGTTGGAAGGGGCAAAAACTTGTGCACCTGTGGCACCTTATGCCCTTTTATTGTAGGTACCAAGCAGGAGGACACTAGAGTGGTAATAACAGCTGCTTTAAACAGAAATCCAAGTTACAATAGGCACTGTGGGGACTTGGGGAGTGTATTAATAGTAGTTTTTAAATTGGTTGGGAGCTGGATCTGACTAATTTGTTTCTTTTGATTAGAATCTGACCAAAACCTTACTGAATTCAGTGGAAAGACTTTCTATTTTTAATGGGAGTGTTTCCAGGAACTTTGGTGGGTTTTGAGTCAAGTCTAGAATTTACAATAAATCCATTGTTACTGATGAATTAAATAGGGTTAAATTCATTCAATTTGTAGAAGGACAAAGCATAATGATGTATGGTTTTCTTTAGAGTCACATAACTGTAGGTGTTAAAGCTTGAGCTGCCTAAAGCACTTGAAATTGCATAAGACTGCTGGTGAACAGCATAGAAACAGTGCGGAAAGAGAGGCTTTCTAATAGTTTGTGCAGTTTTTGAAGTGGTTGACCAAGGTGCATAAACTAAATTATGAAAATGAGTTCCAAAGGCATGGTTTCAATTTATGAGGAAATGTGGTTTAACAGACACTTTTTTTGCTAATTGGGTCATAAAGTGGAATGAAATTCTTGAAACCAGCTTACTCTGAGTCCTCTTTCTTGTTCTGGAGTATTAGCTTATTAACATTGCAGCTACATAACTTCTAGTGGCTATTTGAAGTAGATGATCTATAATCTAGGCAATATATATATCTAGACATACATAATCTGGACAAAAGCCTTCAGCTGAAATAAACTGCTTCAACAGCAGGTACTGCTTCTTCTGCAGTTTGTGCTGATTGAAGTGCACCCTCCTCATCAGTGCCACTTATAGAGGCGCAAGTGGAAATCTCAGCACTTGGGGCACTTTGGCTTATGGGACTGTATCAAAAGCCTTGTAAATGGACAGTTTGTGGACTTTGTTTTCTCAGATGAGTGATGTAGAAGCTGGAGGAGCTACAGTTTTCCCAGATTTTGGGGCAGCAATATGGCCCAAGAAGGTAAAGTCTGTTTATATGTTTGGGTTTATTCCTTCTCTTTCCAGTTACTGACTCTCCCTCAGCAGAGTCCATGTAAACGCTGATGTGACAAAGTGCACTTCATTGCAGCTGTAGTGATCTTGCACACCACAGGGCATCTCCCTTTGTTGGTAATGTATGAAGTGAACAGTTTCTCTGTACAGCTGTTTTTAACAAAGTACGCTTGTGTTCAGTAGAATTCCTCTGTACTCTGAACATGGCTGAGTTAGAACAGGACTAAGGGTTTTTCATTTGCTATAGATGGTGAACTATTAAAGTGCTTCCAGCTGCCTGCAGCTGAATCCATAGGCATCCCCCTCCCCTTATTGTAACCTGGTTATATTGACCATGTTCTGACTAATCTAGATCTGATCTCACTTTTCAGGGAACAGCAGTGTTTTGGTACAATCTCTTCAGAAGTGGTGAGGGGGATTATAGAACAAGACATGCTGCTTGTCCAGTACTAGTAGGGTGTAAATGGGGTAAGTAATACTTCTTTAGGAACAAAACCTGAAGGAAGGTTCATGTATGTAAAGCTTGGGAGGTACTGACCCCTTATAAAAGTATTTAATAACCTGGGTGTTGCCATTTCAACTACTGGAGTCATTTGGCCATAATGAAATTTCCTGCCATTGATCTGATGAAGTATTAAGCAGCTGCATTGTTCAGCTGTAGCTTTTCTAGTGAGTTTTTGTGTCAATGGCAGCACAAAGTGTAAGACAGTCACTGGGTTTGTGTAATGTATCAGCATCAGAATGACTTGAACTATCACTTAACTGGAATCAGGTCTCTTCCTACAAAGATCTGTGCATAGTTCTAGCTACAAAAGGATGAGAGTTCCTTGTAAAGTAAATGGGGAGTGTCTGGACACTAGGGACTTCTGCTTCCTGCTGAAAGCTTCTCAAGCTTCATGTCATCTATTCCCATACCTATATCCCCCAGCCTCCAAGGTATTCCCCTGGAGTGCCAGAGCATGCTGTCAGTGATACCAGCCCCAGAATACATTGCTCTGTTAGTGTTGGCTCCAGAATTGTGCAATGGGGAAGATCCTTTCTTCCCCAGCCTTTTGCATCTTTCCCTTGGGTGAGTACAGAAGTATAAGCATGGATCCCCAAACTGAGGGATTTTACTTAAAGTATCCAGTAGGTTGTGATGATACCCACACTGGGTACATGGTGATAACTAATTCCAGTTCCCTGTTTCCACAGTTTCAAACAAATGGTTTCATGAAAGAGGAAATGAATTCTTAAGACCTTGTGGGAGAACAGAGGTTGACTGAACTCCAGCCTGCTGCAGACCTTTGTTTCTGTCTCCTTTTCTACTGTTGTTTGTTCCAGTTCATTTCTAAGAAATGATCCATCTCTTTCTCCAAGAGTCCTGGCACTTTTCAGCAAAAGAACACTATAATATGTAACACCTGTGAAAGAAAGTAAATGGCATTGTATGCATCTTTGTGTTTTGTTTGCTGTTATTTCCACATTTCCCCTGCCTTCCTCCCCACAGTCTTCCTCTGTAGTAGTGGTGCAAACAGTGCTGTGAGCAATTTCTGTTTGATTGGGTGCTTGGTCTTGTGCCTTTTGTACCTCAGAAGATTTAGATGTTAAATATTTCTTTGAACCAAAGTTGTTTTTTAAAAAGTTTTGTGTACATGTTGATTTTATTATATTTCTATGAATCACAAGTTTTAAAGCAAAAATAAATGTTCTTTCCATAAAGTGATTCTTTATTGGAAGTCCTTAGTCTGTGCATCAGTGTTTGGTTTTAGGGAACGGTGGGCCTTTACTTTTTCCTCTGAGGTTCTGTTACCTTGTTGCCCTTTTCCTGTAGAAAATACATCATGGTTTTGGACAATGTTTTGTCTAAAACTCCAGTACACAAGACAGAACCATTGCACCTTCTACTGAAACTGGAAGGGTGTAATTTGTATATTGAAACTAATGTGTCCTGGGAGCAGAGAGGCTGCGCATTTTGTGCCAGTGGCAACTGTGGTCTCAGTCTTTTACACTTACGAGAAGCCTTTTGCTGTGGTGTTAACTCTCCTTTTGTGGGGTGCTGTTTTTAACACAGGCAGTTACAAAAATCTAAAGCCGTTTAGGAATGTTGTTAGTCTTGATGATCTCTGATTCTAAAAGCAGATGTCTGCTGAGGAAACAGTGTTTTTCCCCACAGGAGTACCTGAATTCAGCACCTATGGAAATCAGTAGGATGGTTTGCAAGCAAATCTTAATCAGTTTTTGTAGACTGGAAGAGGGTTTTGTCATGCCCTTTAGACAGGTTCGGAATAATCCTGCCCTGTGATTATCCTTTGCTGTTTTGCTCTGTTAATATGTGAGTATTGGCCCCAAGCCAACAGATGGAGGACTGAAAAGTCCCATTTCTGAATTACTTACAAAGAAATGAGAGTTAAATGCTAAAAAAAAAGAAAAGCAGAAGTTATGGAGAAACAGGTACATGTTTCAGAAATGTAGGAACTTTGTGTTAGTATCAGGTTGTTGTACCAATATGTGGCTGTGCAGCTGCATTGACTTTGGATCTCTCCCTGGCCGTGTGTGGTTTGGGCCTGATTTCATGGGACTATGGATAACTGCAGGTAAGCTGAAAGCCAGAACTGGTAATGGTTGTACAACCATAAGCTAGTGCTTAACAACATGCTTGGGCAATAGTTAATGTATCAATGCATGGAACTGGCTTGAGAAAATGAAAGAAACTTCACTTGCACTGAAACATCCACTTGCAGTAAGGGTTGTTATATGACCAAGGCTGGCATGCTTTGTGCTTCTGCATTGCTCTGTGTTGTGCAAAGGCTGAGTGAGGTAAGCCTTAAAATAAGTGTTGGGCAGGGTTAGAAGCAATTCCCCTGCTGTCCTCTTAGGAGAGACTTGTGCAACCAGGAGAGTTTTACATGTTGAATATACTAAATGTCATCAATTTATTCTATCAGTATTAAAGCAATGTGACTCAGCAATGCATCTTCATATGCTCTTGTATTTTATAAGTGAAGAATTTTGATGAATTTGAGAGTTATTGCTTCATTTAGATGCACCATGCACCTGTACTCACTAAAGCTTTAATTTTTCTGTTAAACACGCACAACTGATTGGAGAGGCCTTGCATTGTCCAGGCAGAGATTTGCTGAGCTCAAGTTGTTAATAATACTGAAATGAGAATCTAGACTTGTAACTAAGCTTTCTGTGAATACTTACAATAGATAGCTGTAGGAACTGCAATATTTTTTCATAAAAGCTTTAAAGACACAGCAGAGGTCAATAGCTGCTCTCTAATCTCCCAGCACTCCTTTGTTTACCATGAATTTTGTGGTTGCTGGCTGACTGTTCAGTATATCTCATTGTTGACCTCCAGTTTTCTTAGTAAAATCTCTCAGCGTAACATAAACTTGGGAAATAAGGAGTTTTGCTTTGTAACAAAGTACTCAACATATGACAACAACCTTGCAGATGTGAAGAAGTGACAACTGAAGCCACAGTCTCTGGTTGGAACACTCTGGGTTTCAGGGGAAGGAAGAGGAACCTACTTAGACTATGTCAACATGGTATGTTGACAGATAAAGTTCACATCAGAACTCTGTCCAAAAACTGCACATCCAACTTCTAAAATGGCATAGTTGGCTGGGAAATACCGTTGTTAACTGTGTGTTATCATACTGAACTTCTAAAGATAATTTTACTTGCTTGTTTTCTCTGGGAAAAATCCTATTCTGTCTTCTCAGTTGTCTTTGACCTTGCTCCCATCTAAAGTAGGAGGTGATGAGTGTGGATGCAGAACTGCTTGAATGCCAAGCTGCCTTTGGTGCTGTGTGCAGGATTTGCTTACTGCTAATCTGATCTGAAGAATAATAAATAATAAATATAATAATTTGAGAGAAAAGAGCACATGTGGCTTTTGAGAGTCAGTAACCTCTAAAGCATATTTGTGTAGTCTGTCACATCTGTCTTGGTTTGAAAGACAGGTATCTGCCAAGGACGGTGGGAATCTCACTTGGCATGGAGAATATGACCCCCTTCCCTCTCAATTATTATAACTTTGAAATTAAGGGGCTTTCAGAAAGAGATATGGGGAAAAGAATAACAGTTCTTTACTAGTATGTGTATGTATAACAAGGCAAACAAACAACAACGGCGGCAACACCAAACAGAAACCAGAAACGCCAATTAACAGTCTCTTCTGTGCAGTTCCGGTTGCAGCCACCAGGGGCGCTGTGGCTCCCAGCGGGCAGGGTGGGTGCGATGACTCCCCCGCGGCTGCAGGGGGTGCTGCAGTGCGAGCTTGGAGACCACGTGGTGATGGCGGCGAGGCCGAGGCGCGAAGTCACAGGAGGCAGCTGGTCGCGATTGCCGGGCTGCCACGCAGAGGTGACCCGTATGGGGACAGCCCACACATCAGCTCTGGACCCTGCCCCCCCAAACAGCCGAGAAACAAACAAAATAATTAAGCAGACCTGCAATGCAGGAAAAAAAATGCAGCAGGCCGGGATCTCGGAGTCCAACATGTGGGTGTGGCCATAGCAACATGCTCTGGGCAGAGGGTCTGGTGGGAGCCAATCCCGAGGTTTCAGCACCACATGTGCTGGTTCTGAGCTCCGAGCGGTCAGGCGGCAGGGAAAACACCAAACAGCTCCTTCCTCCCTCAAATCTGGAAACCAGGCTGACCAAAAACCCAGCCCAAACCTCTGGGATAGCCCCCTCACCTTTTCTCTCCCCTTACCACTTGCAACCCGCCCCCAGCCAGGGCCATTTCAATGGAATGTTGTGACACCCAGCTACATCTTTGTTAAGTATAAGTAGTTAATGTCTTCTAGCAACATATGGGACAAAATTCCAAGAGGGAAAGAAACAAAAGGAATTATCCTAACCCTCAACAACATTATACTGCCTATTCCGTCTCCTGTCAGTGTAGAAGATGAACAGAATATGGCAGTTAGCCTAAATTTAAACCTATGGGATAGTTCTTAGACTTAAAACAAGTTTCAAATTCTGGAGCAAATCAGCTTTTCTGCATCTAGGCACAGGGAGTTCCTGCCAGTATATTACTGATAAGGGAAGCACTTAAGTCTTACTGAGCCTGAAATGGTTTTTCTCCTGATATCATATATGCTTTTCTTTATTTCACAGGATTTAAGTACTTAGCACAAATACTGACAGATGCTGCAGAGGCTGACTCTGGACCAGTAACTACCAGTCACTCTGAAGGGCTTTGGATCTTTTCTGACCACATGTGGTGGAATTAGCTGGAGATGAGGTCTGCAAGGTGCTGCCCTGTATGACAGAAGCCAGGAAGTTCATGCCCAAAACTCTGCTTGGTAAGGATTTCCCCAAAGACAAACTTTGCAAAGCCCTGGGAGAAATGCCCCCCAGGTATTCTCCAGCTTTCAAAGATGGGCTTTGGCTCGAGCATGCACATCAGGATATTTCCTTTGAAATTCTTGATGTGATCTTGAGAGAAAGTCAAGGATAAAACCAAACCACTTACTTGATGTTAGGATCAGCTGGGTCAAAACTCACTACACAGATAAACAATTCTTTTTCCTTGAAATGTGTTTTTCTCTCACACTCCAAGGCCTCTCAACTGCATCAACAATGTGTATGGGAACTGGGATCATGGTGCTCTGAGCTCTGCTGGCAGCACCTTGCTGTGCATAGGCAGGCGTAACCAGAGTGTGACCCAGCACCTGGCTCTTTGCCAGGGGGAAGGAGAGAAATGCACCTGCAGTTTGAGTTTCCAGCTCCTGGGGCAGGTGGGCAGTGGCAGCTGCAGGGATGTGATGTGCAGATGGGCAGCCCCATGGCTGCAGCTTGTGGCTCAGGTTAAACTCCTGCCCACAGTGTGTTCTGCTCTGGATCTTTGTGCAGCCCAGCTACCAAAAGCAGCTGTGTAGCTGCTGTTTACTAGCAAAGGAGAGTATGGGTGAAGCTGTTTGGCAGTGTGATGTTTTGGGCTAGAAATATACTTTATCAGGGTTTCACATCGAGATTTGGGTCAGAAATAGCAGACCTCATGTCCTGAATTAAAGGACGGGTGTCTGCCAAGGAAGGCAGGAACCTCCCTTGGAATGGAAAATATGACCCCCTTCCCTCCAAATTATTGTAACTTTGAAACTATGGGGATTTCAGGCAAATATATGGGAAAAGGAATAAGAGTGGTTTACTAGACTATATATATATGAGACAAGGCAAACAAACACCAACAAGCAGAACCAGAACCCCACAACAGCCTTCTCTCGGCAGTCAGGCCCATTCCCCCGCGGTGCAGTTCCGGTCACGGCCAGCAGGGGCGCTGGTGGCTCCCGGCCGGGCAGGGCGGGTGCGATGGTTCCCTGCCCTGCAGGGGGCGCTGTGGGCGAGCGCAGCCCCCCAGCGTGTGGGCAATGGCGGGCGGGCCGCGGGAGAGAGAGGAAAGGCGCTTCCTCCACAAACCCCAGGGGCAGGCGCTCCCCGTGCCCCTCCGGATGGCGAAATGGGCTGCAGCAGGAACCTCGGAGTGGGGGCTGGAAGGGCAGAGGCGAGCACACCTGGGGTAGCAAACAAAATGTAGCAGAAACTTCGAAGCCATAGCAGGAATGGCGGGGGGTCAGGCAGACACGGAGTGTGGGGTTAAAGTGTAGTGAAAAACCCGAAGCAGCAGCAGCAGAAGACAGCGGGGCTGGACAGCGGCAGCCGGGCTCCCAAAAGCATCCTGGAGAAGCTCCCTCAGAGTGGGGAGGGGCTCAGGGTCCTGGGCTTTCCCCCGGGGCACCTGAGTAGATGGTGAGGGTCCTTCCCAGTGAGGTCGGGTGTTGATAAGGTCCCGGTTCAACGGCTGCTCTTACGAGCAAAGGCTCACCCACGGTAGGAGAAGCAGTGGGAGGACAAAAGCTCTGCAGTGGCAGTGAGTCCTCTGGGCAGCAACGGCCTGGCACCAAACCCTACCTGTCTCCGATCCTGAGAAAGAGAGAGGAACCGAGCCCAGCTCCTCACTCCCCAACCAAAATCTCGTGGTATCTCTGCCCTTCTCAAGAGAAACCCCCCCAGCTAAGAGAGTAGCCAGCTGCACCCTTCCCCCTCCTCCTCCTCTCAGCCACATCTTTTTTTCTCTTCATTACTGGTTCTTATCATCTCTTAGGCAGCAAATGGGAGAAAATTCCCTGAGAGAAAGAAGAAAAAAGGAAAAATCCTAACCTCCAACACCTCAGTGTACCTCAGGGTAATCTCAGGTGATTCTGACTTCTTGTTTCTTGAGAGGCTTGAGCAGTATTTTTGAAATGATCTTGTTTTTCCCCTGAAAAGGGCAGAATTCTGCCCCTTCCCTCATGTTGTGATAAGAAATAGGTTTAGGATAAGGGGGCTGCAGTGCCTCTGGCTTTGCTTAGCTTACCCCTGGAACATCCTTCTACTTCCTGGTATTTCAGCTCTCAGATGATGAGGAGGAGAAGGCGAGTTTCACTGCATTGGCATATTGGTGCACTTTTTCTGAAAACAGGACAGCTCAGTCTAGGCAGGGTCATCTCTGACCAGAGGCTTGAATATGATTTTTCCTCAATGCTCTCTGCCTCTGGCCCTCACCTGCAAAGAAGGAACTGGACTCAAGGATGCCTTTTTTGCCTCATGCCTCCAGTGTGGAGCTGGGAGCCCTGCAACTTCTGAAACCTGAGGATGATGTAAAATTATATATGAGAGCTGGGTGAACACCAACATTCCCTTGTGTGGTTGCTGATTGTTTAGGGCATCGGGCACTTCATCATTCCTTATAACTGCAGAGGATATTGTTGTCAGTGTCCATATCTGAAAAGATGATGGAAGATTGATTGTATCACATTGCACATTCAGACCTGGTGAGACCTGATGAGCTTTCTGAATTTTCTCTGCTTGTCTGGGCTGGTGTGGAGTCACTCACCTGCTGAGGTTCAGCAGTCCTGTGACCACATCCATTGGTAGACCTGGACGAAGTCTCCCAAGTGATTCATCACCTGGAAGAGGAACTGGCTGATCCTAGCATTTATCCCATCTTCTGCAGAAGATGAGTTGGGCCCATGGGGCTCATTCCTCTGGCCCTGGAGCAGTTGTGTGTGACTTGGTTTGAGAGTGGCAGCTGCAGTCAGCTGTGAGCATTACCCACCTGCACTCCCGCTGTTCACCAGCCCCAGTGGCATCACTGAGCCCTCTGTGAAGGATGCAGCCACTGTTGTTGCACCACGGGCAGGCTGGCAGTGAAAGCTTACCTCCTGCTACAGTATTTTGGTTGTTTCTGCACTGGTTTCCTCCACTTTAATTTTGAGTGGGCACAGACAAGTGAAATGTTTCTGACTCGGTGAGGTGTGGGACTCTGTGAGCCCTAATACCATCTGTGGCCTTAGGCTGTCACTTCCTAACAAGTGTTAATTTAGTCATGTTCTGGTCTCTCACTTTGCCCCCACATATGTATTTTGGTGTGAGAAACACTGCAAAATGTGTCACTCACCCATGCCTGCAGGATGGAGGCAGTTGCTGGCTGTTCTGTCCCCAGTCTACAGGATGTCACTCTGCTAATATGGAGCCAAATCTGGCTCTTGCAGGTGTCCTTCTTTATCATGCAAGGGCTTAATCTGTTTCCAGCATGGCTTTCTCCAGCTTTTCTAGCAGCTGGGAACACATGCTGTTGTTCTGGATATGCTGGTTGCAGTTGGATCCCACCTTCTCTGCACCTCAGTCTCTCATGGGAGTTGCTCCAGCTCAACTTAGAAGGAGGGAGCTGTTTCAAATTAGCAAAGAGTCTGAGGTGATTGAGCTCTTATTCGTGTAGTTTTACTCCTGCCAAAATAAATGATGGAAACTTCTTAGCAAGCCCATAGGCCAGCTGAGGCTCTGCTCATTTACCAACCTCCCCCACGGGTTCTCCATACGCAGAGAAGAACCAGCTGGATACAGCAGCCTGGTCTGACACTTCTGGGCACTGTCACTGTGTGGAAATGTCCTACTATATCACATTCAAACAAGAAAGGGTTTGCACGTCACACAGTTAATTTAAAAGAAACTATTTCTGCATTGACATGTTGCCTAGAAATTCAGACTGCTTAATGACTCAGGTTTGTACTTGAGTAAGATGAGCATCTGAATTGTTACATGCTCCCAGCTTTGAGTCTTCCTTCCCAAAAGAGCTTCCCTGTGACTGCACTGCCCGTGACAGAAAAACACTGACAAAAAGTCCTTTGAGTCAGAACCTTTGCACAGGTTGCATTGTTGTGGTTTTCATCTCTGTGTTTTGCTCTGAGTAAATGATAGCTTGGATTTTCAAGACAATTAGCCTGGGTTTACTCACAGGAAAGAGGAAATGGCAAGCTGGAGTTGGTTTTGAAGCGGTACAGAGGAAACATTTGTACAACTTCAGGTGCATTTAAAGATGGAGGGGAGCAGCCATGGGCTGTATCCTTGGTGGGCAGAACCACATCTTGTAGCATCAAGTGACACTACAGCAGTGTGTAATGTGTCCAAGGTCCTTAAGCCAATGAGGATTGACCAGAACCCCATGGCAGCATTCTCAGGAATGGAGTCAGGGCTAATGGAAGCTTTTCCCTGAGTTCAAAGTAATATTCCCCATCCTTGTTAATTGTGATTTGTCCCCAGTGCCCCCAGGCAGCCAAAGCAAGCAAAGGTGTCAAGGAGAATCACCCCTGTGAGTACCAGACCTTTCTTTCTGCAAACGATTTAATGATGAAATGCCATTTTCAAGTTATATCTGGGAAGCCACAAACTTGAAGCTCCAGACAGATCAGAAGCTTCTTACTAAAACCCTCGTGCAATCAGTGCCTCTTTTTGACACTTGGCATTCAGTTCTGCCAAGGTGCTGCTCTGGCTGGTTACACTTTCATGTCTTTCAGAAATAGCAGTTCTCAGTTCAGGATGTCTGAACTGTGTCTTGTACCCAGCTGGGCAGTTGGATTTTACAAATCCAGGTCTGGAGCAGGACTGGGTGTTCCCAGGAGTGCTCCTCTCCCTCATCTCTCCTGGGTACATTAGTCCAAGGTTTGATTTTGTTTTCCAGCACTGCCTGGCTCCTGCCATCCTGGTGGGATGCTGCAGGATGGGGTTTGTCTGACTTCATGCCAGGTGCCTCCTTAGGGAGGAGGAAGGATGCAGGCACTGATGGAACAGCAAATAGCTTGAAAAATACCTCTCCCTCCGTTAGATCAGAAAAGGCACAATCAGGCTGGGGTGAACAAATGCACAGTGGTCCACCTAAACGTGAACAAACTCTTTCCTCACTTTTCATGGCTGTTCAGTGGCACCTATCTGTTTTTTACTGAACCAACATAAAAATTGCTGCAAAAGCTGACAGCAGATACAACAGGCCAGGAAGATTTTTGTCTCTAAGAATTCTTGCCTAAAGGCAGCGCAACACAGGATGTTGCTGCATGAAGAAACCACCATCAAGCACTAAATGTTCTCTAAGAAATGCCCCAGCACAGCTCTGGTGCTTGATACACATGTAAAGGCAACTTCATCTCCCACCCCATCAGTTACAGGTGGCACAACTCAGCACTTCTCAGTGTCAGGACCCAGGTGTGTGGAGCCAGTTGTGCAACTGAGGGGATTGGGGGTTGGATAACACCCACTGAGGCAGGGCTGAGCAGCTGCACCCCACGGTTCAGGAGGGGCTCTGTCCTGTGAACCCCCCAGAGCTGCCCCAGCAGCACTGTGCTAATTCTACTTTGCTTCTAAATATTTCTCTGGTTAAATCCCTTACTTGTCCTAGACCGCACAGGTGGTCAAGAAATCCCTTTCTCAAAGAAAGGATTTACCCAGCCATGCTTGTGTTATCAGAAAAACTTCCTGAGCTATTAATACATAACAGCCCCTGTTAGCTGGACACTTGACCCATCCCATCTAAATTCTGTTTATAAAGTGACAATTAGTTTGCAATTTGGGTTTAATCCTATGGGAAATAATCATTTGGGAACTTCTTCAAAGACAGCACTGTCAAACATTTCCCCTTGCCCAGGCTTGACTGTGGCTAGCTCTGAAGCTACCTTTGAGATGTCCCCTGCAGAGGTGTCCTCTGTGTGTGCCACCAGCTCACGCTCAGACTGCCACGTAGCTGCAAGCGTGGCTCAAGAGCTGTGCGGGGAATGGGGAGGCTGATCCCATCCAGCTGGGCCAGCTGCTGGCCAGAGCAACCAGAATAGTGTGAGAAGGAGCATTTGGAGCTTGGGAGGGAGGAATTAATGGAATCATTCAGCTGGAAGGGATCTGCAGGAATCATCTAGTCCAACTGTTTGGCCACTCCAGGACTGAGTCGTTTCCTAGAAACCAACTTTCCTTTATTAGAAGCAATTTTGTTAGAAAAAAACAAACAAAACCGAAAACCCAAGAAACCAAAAAAACCCACCAATTTAAAATATGCGAAGCATTATTAAAACAAACTCCTTGTTAATAAAATGCTGAATTCTCACATATGAGTGATGCTCATCCCTTAAGAGCCTTCAAGGAGCCTGTGCAGTGCTTGGCAGTGGGAGCAGCAGCCAGCTTGTTGCAGTGGCCCCGAAACACGGCCGGGTGAAAGGGCAAAGTGATTGTTGTGGATTCCAAAACTGAAAAAATTTATTTTCTACAGAATAAGCCAAAGTATGAAGTAGTTGTGCTCAGTCTACACAGTAAGTTGGTGCAATATCCTTTGGAGAGGTGCAGGAGAAACAAGTGACCTTGTTTCCTTGAGATGTTACCTGGAGTAAATACAGGATATTTTACACTTCCAGTAGCTTTTATAACTAACAGTGAAGTTTCCCTGAGCTGAAGAAGGTATGGGCAGGACACCTGAAGCACCTTGCAGTGGAAGCACACCTGGAACCTGTGTTATTCAGCACATCAAAGCAAGGCAGAGTGGATCCTAAGGAGTCTAACTTGTTTGAGAGCACTGCTCACCTGCTGTGTGGACCCTGTGGTTGGCCTGGCTTGTTACCGACAAAACAATTTTTAACCTGTCTCACAAAAGTAAATAATTAAGAGGCAAAGTGGTGTGTTGCAAAGGGACGGTGGATGGCGAAGGAGCTTTCCACAGGGCTGACAGAGGAAGCTCTGCTGTGCTCCAAGAGCTTAGTCCTGTCCTTTCCCAGTCCTGCTGTTTGCTGCAGGCGGGTAGCTCTATTTCTAAGCCAGGCCAGGGTTTACATGTGAAAACTGGAACTAATATTTGACTAAAATGGGGTGGAAATTAAAATGGAATTTTACTGTCGAGAGCTGTTGTTTTGTTAACACAACAGAGATCTGTACCATGTGTGAAACAGCACAAGTACAAACTGCTGGGAACCAGTTTTAATGCTTGTTAAAGCTGGGCCTGATGGTGGTGGTGTTTTAAGGTAGCAGTGCAGTTTCTGCAAGTATCAGTCGTGGGCAAAGCTTTCCACCTGATCATCGCCTCCAGGTGTGTAACTACCTGCTATGGGCATCGTTAAATTGATCAACTAGAGCTTAAACTGCCTTGCAAATAAATAATGTTGGCTCTGGAGCTACTGGTTAGTGTTCAGCATCGCATTTTAACGCCTTTTCACTTAACTGAAGAGGTGCTGCTGTAACTGGAAAGTTACAGTGGCAGAAGAGCTGCTGGGTAGGAATGTATTCTCTAGAACCGAGAGGCTCAGTGAGTAACAACCGGATAAAGGATGTTTCTGATGATTGATTTGAATCCTAGTAAGATCACAGAACGAGAATCTCACTTGAGCTCCTGGAAATCATGTTATACTTTCTGCTGGATTGCCAGTCTGCAAACCAGACCTTACACTATGGGCCTCAGCCTGCCCTGCATTCACAGCCTGGCAGAGGATGGGAACCAGGTGGGCACTGCAGCAAGATCACCTGTTCTCAGCTGTGTGGTTTGGGGAGCCAGGACCCATGCCTGGGATGCAGAGTCTTTCATCCAGGGCTATCCATCCCCAGCCTTCCAGCAGCACTCCATTCATGTCAAAAACTGAAGTAAGCTCATTTTAATTTCACTTTATGTACTTTTGGGGAATGAATTCTGGATGGGGCAGGAAGTGGGGGTGCAGTGATGACCACTGCCTGTGCTCAGCTCCCACCACATCAACCACAACCTTATCTCACCCTTCCATCTCAGGGAGGGAGGTCTTGGTCTATCACACTTCTTTCTGTTTTATTTTCTAACTTCCTTTATAAATTTTCTAAAGCTAAAATATCTTTTAAACCTCTTCCATCACATGCTGTCAGTGATCACAGGTCACTCTTGTCTGTGTAGCACCTTGGCAAATAAAAAGGAGCAGTAAGGTAAGTTTAGTCCCATGGTGTAGCTTGGAAATTACCAGATATATCCAGTAGCCTTATGGCTCTAGCTGTTGTATTTTTTCCACAATTTATTTGAAATATGCAATTTTTTGAGCGTAACATTTAAGTTCAGGAAGAGCAACCATTATTGTGATACATTTGAATTTGCCAGCAGGTTCTGGGGGAACTGTGACTTTTCAAGGATAATGTGTCTGGATTTATGTAGAATGGATCCATGCTGACTCAGTAGAGAGATGGACAGGATGTGCCTCCTGCTTATCTGCAAGCAGGATTGCTCAAGTCAGGAGAGACAATAGGGATTATGTTGTTACAGATAGCAGAGGGAGGCAGGGATGGGACTTTCCCATTTTTTCTGTTGTTTGCTCATGGTAGGTGGTTAAAAGTGCACCCAGGTCACTACGGAGTTCTGTCCTGCACCCAAAGTTTATACCGTGTTGTGAGGACAGAGAAGAAACATTTAATTGCAAGTAATAAAAATTAAAAGCCCTTGCATGTGGAGTGTATCACAGATAAAATATGCTTCAAGACACGCGAGCCCAGTACTTACGGAAGTAATTAGACCACAGATTGTGCTGCTGCCAAGAATATTAGATCTGGATTTCTTTTTTTTCCCATGCTTTTGAGAATATTTAGAGCATTGCACTTGAAAAGCTTCAAAGTCTGGATGAAGATTCAAATAACTTAGGAAATTGGATATAGAGAATTAGGGTTGGTTCAGAATTGTTTCCGACCAGAATTGGACAGGGTTTCTGTAGGTCTTACATCTTTGGGAACTGAATTCTTTTATACCATTTACATAAGGTTACTCTCAATGTTAACCAGACTTATAGTCCGTGGATTGCTGATGTGCTGTTAGTTCAAATAAATGATTTAATTCTTGCCATTTCTTCCACTGACTTTTTTTATATGAGTTTTAAAAATTATTTTCCATTCTGTCCTGTAGTTAGTGTTATTATTATTATTATTATTATTATTATTGAAAGTTATGGTTTCTTTTAATAAGAATATATTCTTTGTCCACGCACAGCATTTGTGACTCAAGGATGTGGCTAACAGCTCTTTGTATCTCAAGACACAAAAAACAGAGTTTCAAATATTTCAGCTATGGTAAACAGGTACTGTAACCTCAGTGCCTGGTTTATTTCCCCACTCTGATAAAGTCATGGGAAGAATTTACATGCTGAAGTTATCTGCTTGCGTTTCCTTTGGGTCAAATCCTGTGGGTTAAACTTGTGTGAGTCTTCTCTCATAACTTCACATTGATGGATAATATCAGGAATCAGCCTAATTTATGTGTCTTGTTTCTATAGAACCACTGACATTAAGTATAGGCTTCATCAGAGTATTTTTAAAAGCTTTGCTCAGGTTTGGTTGTTTTATCATCATACAACTCTGATACCTGAAAAAACAGGGTGCTGGTGTATATTTTTTTATGCTTGTTTATAAGCTTTCCTTTGTTGTTTCACATTGTAAAACATGAGGGATAACTGAGCACGGCTTTGACCTTGAGGACTTTATGTGAGAGGGCAACATACGTGTGCAGAAAACATGCAAAATAAATAAATTCATAAAGTTGGTGAGGAAAATGCTGCTGCTGCCTACCCAATTTGAAAAGTCACAATTTAATTCTAAACTGGTTTCCTTTTCTGCATTTCCTTGATGCAAGGGCTGCAAGTAGATGTATGGAAAAATAAACATCTACATGGGGGAATGATCTGAATTTAAGAGTGGGTATAGTAAAAGTATGAGTAGGTGGTTCGGGGGTTTTCCCCCCTCTTTAGGAACTTAAAAAACCAAATATGAGTCATGCTGTGGGTGCTACAGGACTTTCTGATCAAGTCAGTGGAATACTAAGCCTAAATGTCATGCTCAGAATTTTAAAAGTTAACTGAATTACATTAAGGTTAAACCTTGGAGGAGCTGCTGGATCAGGTGGCTGCTCAGCAGGAAAACCCAACTGTATCTCAGCCAACCTGACTACAGGTGGTAATAAAAAATTGTTCTCTGACAAGAAGTCCTTTAAGATCATGGACTCCTGCAGAATAAATATCTTTCTGATGATAATGCGACTCTTCTGTTTACCATCCCAGTTCAAACACTGACTAGCATAATATCTCTTATTCTGTGGGGTTTTGTGAAACCTTTAGGGTGTGCTTGAACAAGGCCAGCTCCAGAAAATATTGTGGCCTGATCCGTTCTTTTTCACAGAGTTGGACAGGAGCACTTTTTTAATTTTTAGGGCTTGTGAAACTAAACTAAGTGCTCTTCAATTTCTTTCTGTTTTTTAAAGAGTCGTGCTTTGAAATGGTTGGGGAGGGCAGGGAAATGCCCTCGAGGAAAACCCTGGGGCAAAGGTGAGATCACAGATATGTAACATTAAACAGTGACTTTGAGACAGAAACACACTAGGCTTAAAATAAACCACTTTTAAACTGGGTATCTTCCAATATTTTTCAAAGTCCTCTGGCAGCTGAGGCCAGAGGGGCTTAATATATGAGCAAATTCATGTGTTGCTCAGCAGCTGCTCTGAGTGGACGGCCAGCTGGTTGCATGTTGGTATGTGCTGTGAAGAATGTCAGGACAGCAATTCAGCAGGTTTGTTTCTTTGTGTAGGCCCCATCCTCTCACACACAACCACAGAAACTCATCCTTCACCTGGCTGTGTGAATATGGCCCTACAGAACCCTACTGCAATTCAGATAATGTTGGGATCTCAGATGTTTTCATAGGCTTTGAGCTTTCCCAATTTATTATTTCATTTCAGCTTTCAAGGTTCTCTGTGATGTGGGGGTTTCCAAAGTGCTTATCTTGCCTAGGATGCAAAAAGATGCAGAGAGCTACAGCAAGACCTGTACCACCCCATCATCACTGCTGTTTTAACCTGGAGGTGCCTGATGGTTCAGGGCCTGCTTAGCATGACAGAAAAGTCCTTATGTTGGGACTGAAGCATGACAATAGGACAGATATTTTTCTCCACATGCCTTATAAATGCTGTGTCTCTTTCTTCCTCTTACCACTATTTGGTCAGCTGCAAAAATTAGTTCTGATATTCCAATCTAGACCGGGTATTGATTAGTGATCCAGACATGATGGGAAATGGTGCAGACCTTCTGGCTTGTGTGTCTGTATGAAGGTTTACATGTGTGATAAATCATACTGCTATAACAAGGAATTTCCAAAGTTGTTAGTGACTTCAACACCAATCCTTATTCAAAACTCGCCAGCTTTAGGCTGTGAGTGGGAGCGGTGAAGCGTGTTCAGTGGTAGTAAAGGTCTAAGCACCAAGAATCAGATTCATCTAGCAAACAGATATCTGTCATATTTCAGAGTTAGAAAACCAATCAATTAATCCATTATGTTTTATCACAGTAGTTTCAAGTTCAAGTCCAGCCTTTTGCTGAACTTAGAAGAACTATGGATTTTTAACTCATGTCAGCTAGATTTGTTATTATACAAGCCAATTGTCTTTTAGCTCAATTTTATGGCAAATTGTAGTTCTATCTGTACTTAGAAAAGTCTGGGTTCTCCCATCTTTTCTAAGTGTGAGGACAAAACCCTTGAAAGCTGTGGTGCCTGTGAATCACATAGGAACAGGCATCAGCAACCCTTGGGAGATCCATCATCCATGACCTTTTCTATCTGTTATCTTGGTGTTGTTGTTGCAGACTATGAGTACTGGTATTGCTGTAACCAGAATTGGCCTTAACCACTACTTTGTGATGGTCTGCATTTTTCAGACTTCTTCCCATATAAGTCTCTGCCTAAGACATTTTCAAAAATACAGATATATAGCAGGAAAACAGCATCTGGCATCCAGTTTGTACTGATGAACTATGTGAGGTCTTGTGCAAGGAATATTATGCTCTGGATCTTTCTTAAAGCATGTGATTCAGCACCAGTTTGGATCTAGTCATAACCTGTACAAACGCTGTATAGTGAAAAAATATGAAAAATTCAAAGCAAAGGCTGTCCAGTGCATTGAGAGAAGACACTGCAGCTGCAGTGGCAGCACATGGAACCTCAAGGTTTATTAAGTGAGGTTCATGTTAAAGCTCATTGTCAAGCAGTGGAAACTAACTAAAAGCTTGAATTTTGTGCTGGGGGTTAAAGCACATGGAATGATGGGTGTTGGGTCTCTTCCACCCTCCTGGGGGTTGTGCTAGATCTCCTGGTCTGGGGGTCAGTGTTGGGTTTTCTGTTCCTTTTGTGCAATCCACACACACACGTACATCCTTATACTATAAATCTCTGGTGACATAAAACACTTCACATTCAATAACTGCACAAAACAAATGATGACACTTGACCATGCTTGTTATACGAAGCTTTAATTGCTGTGTACAGTTTTAATTTGCCTCCTTGCATTAGCCAGCAAAAATTAACTTTCATTAGCATCAGAATATTTGCATTGATTAGTAAAAGACTCTGCTTTGTAACAGCCATATCTCCCCCTCCCCTTCCCACCCAGCCCCTCACTGCTTGGGCAGCTCTTTCCTAGCCCGAACCTCAGTAGGATTTCCAGGCGTCATGGCAGCTGCATTTGCCATCCAGGTACAAACCCCAGTCGCTTCTCCTGACACTGCTGCACTCCATCTCCTTATTGACCCATTCCAAGAAATCTTGCAGTCTCTCTTTAAATCTTGAGAAGTCCGTTTTTACCTTCTCTAAGCATGTCTTGTCGTTGGATGCAGATTTCTAAGAGTGAAAATGAGATACTGATGCATAAGTTACAGATGCTGCACATTGTGTCTCAGCTCACTGGGATGGAGCAGGATGCTGTCCTTCATACCCCCAAAACCATTTCACACAATTACTAGAAATCATTAGTCATTAACTATTTCTCTTTTCGGTGTTATTTTTGGGGGGCAGAGGAATCATCTGCCGGTCTGGAAGAAGGCCAAAACCATTTCTATCACAGTACCAAATCCTGAGGACCATGAGGGAGTGTGGGACACTGGCTGGGTCCCAGCACAATCCCAGCTGGAGCAGTGTAGAACATGTGTTGGTTGGATGAGAGACTTAGACATGGCTTATTCTGCAGCTGCAATAGAAAACTGTTGTTTATCTGGTTTTCTTCCTAAAGCCTTCTTCTCTATCCCAGGGAATTATCTAAACACAGTTATTTTTGGAAATTCAGCTGCTGGTCCATGCAAACCCTATTTTCTATTTCCTTAATTTCTCTTTCTCTCTTTTGGATTCAAAAGGCAGATTTTTTTCTCTGTAGTATTTCTGGTCTGTCTTTTCTGCTATTAATTGCCTTGTCCTTCTTAAAGGATGAGCTGTACAGGTCATTATTCATTGCATCTAATAAATAATCATCATTACTGCAGGTCTAACTGAACTATATTGATATGGTCTCCATAAGAATGATTTTGTGCATGAGAGAGAAAGCTTAGTATCCTTCCCTGGGGCTGTAGCTTGTTCAAAATTAAAAATAAGTTATAATTTCTTTGCTAAAAAATGAGAGTGGTAAATCACCTTGTTTTAAAAACCCTGGATAAATGGGTAATTACAAGAAAATGTTTGAAACTCAAATCAAGCAAATAGTAGAAGCTTACCTTCAAAATGCAGCAGATTTTTTCTATCTTTTCCATACCTTTCTCCACTTTTCTCATGCACGTCCATATGGGAATCTTTTTTAGTTCGTGAATAAATAGTTCGGTGTTATTATGTGCACAGTTTTTTTCCTAGGAGAAAAAGGGAAAATATATAGTGTTCTAGTTTGCAACCAGAAAGCTTTTCTTTCTTAAAATAACTGTTAATAAATCATATTGAATATGCCGTTTTTCTCTGGAAATCCAGGCTTCTTTTATTCTTTTTAGGATTTCCATCTATACCTTCTTTTAAGAAGTGTTATAAGGACAGTTTTCATAACTATTATAGCTGGAAACTTTGACATAAACAGGATCCAGTTTCTGTCAGTGGTGGATGTGACCACATTGGGAATTTGATCCAAATCCATCTAAGTCAGTGATTCATTTTGTCTTTGCTTTGGAAGTATGACACTTAGAGAGAGATACTTTAACAGTTTTCTTTATATTGCCAGTCATTTGAAGACCAGACTTTGCAACCACCAATAGAAATTTCTCAGGAAAAACATTAAAAAGCACTCATAAAAATTGAGCTGGGGGTAATTATCTTTGGTAGCAATTAGAATGGTTACTAGTCACGTTCTCATAATCTTTTCAAAATATGACGTTGCATCAGTATTCTGGGACACCACACATCTGCAGCAATTATAGCTTGCTTTAAATGTCCTCAGACTTGCTATGCCAGAGGTTATGCTCCAAATTCCCTTTGGAGACTCTGACTGATAATAATAGAATGGAAACAACAGGTTCTTACCTTTATGTGAAGCGGTGCGAAGAACTTCTCCTGGAAACAACAGAAATCTGTTAGTCACAAATTGGAAATAATCTCAAAAAATAAATCTGGAGTGAGGGAAGAGGGAAATTATTTACATTTATGGTCTCATTCTCAGCCTTAAGCAAACAAAGCATTTCATCAATTAGTGAGTGTTTAATCTCGTTCAACAGATGAGGCATTTCCTTCAGAGGGAGAAAGTAACTGGACACCCCAGAAGTCAATAGTAGCAAGAATAAGTGAGGATGCATTTTAAAGGTGTTAAGTTGGGAGCTTGACCCCTGTTATCTGAAAAGGGCTTGGATTCAAGCTCTTCTCTCTTGGCAGATACGAAGCTGGCTTATATAAAGAAGACGAGTAACTGCAGGATGTGATTACTATCTTATCTCATTCATAAATCATTCAAATCAGAAAACAGCAAGAACCTGAGCAGTTGAATTATCAGCATATCTGATTTGAGAAACTTTTATGATTAAAGTTCTGGTAAATTTCCTAAAGCCTTTGACTTCAGAACAACGCTTCAATGCAAGAAAAAGTGATATGTAAGGGCATGAATATAATAAAAGAACAACAACATAATAATAAAATCATAGAATGGTTTGGATTGGAAGGGACCTTAAAGCTCATCTTGTTCCAACCTCCTGCCTTGAGCAGGGACACCTTCCACTAGACCAGGTTGACCAGAGCTTCATCCAGCCTGAACTTGAACACTTCCAGGGATGGGGCAGCCACAGCTTCTCTGGGCTACCTGTGCCAGGGCCTCACCACCCTCACAGGGAAGAATTTCTTCCTAACATCCAATCTAACCCTGCCCTCTGTCAGTTTGAAGCCATTCTCCTTTGTCCTATCAAGGAAAATATCTGAGGAAACTTGTAGTAACGCAGCCATTAAGGGTATTGTTTCCCCTCAGATAAAACTGCATCTTATACTGCTGTAAATTTTTGCAGTTCAAAGATTTCAGCACCTCTGGAGCTAATATCAGCTAAAGATGGAGCCTGTAGGACCTAATTAATCATCTACATCCCTGCAGTGTGACTTAGGCGAGCATGTGTGAGCAGGGGGGGCCCAGCCTTGCAAATCTGACTACTTTTCTAGCGCAAATATCTTCTCTTTGACCTGAAAAGAAAACAATAGGCTGTTTGTTCATTGTAATTATTAAGTGTGAGAGCTGGATTTTACCCTGGCATAGTTAATTTGTATGACAGTGCCGTGCAAATCTGCAGTCTCAGCTGGCAACTGCAGCTTCTCCTTCTTGTGAGGCGGGGAATGTTTGCTCCTTCATTAATGATCCTTGAGCCCTTAGGTAACACTTCCCAAAGGTAATGAGGTGATTTTACATGGGCACAAGTCAGTAAGTGACAAGAGGGGCTGCAAAGACAGTGCCACATTGTGTGGTGGTGTGTCAGGGGTGCTTTGGGGGGGGACTCCAGCATCCCACAGGAGGGGAGCCTGGGCTCCCCCAGCTTTCAGAGTAACTGTGGCTCTCCCAGCACAATCAGCTGAGAGCAGAGCGAACACGAGGGAGTTCTCTTCCAAACACAAAAGGCTAATTTGTTCTATGCTAGATAGCAATTAATGTTACAGCTAATAAAAGAACTGTCATCAAGGGAGCTCTGAGTGTGAAGTTATTTCTGGCCACCAAGGAAAGGGAAATCACTAATCAACATTGGTGCCAACCATGCCTGGCAGTGCTGTCGAAGGTTTTGTAACCTTCCCTGGGACACCTTGGCTGCCTCACCTTGTTCTGTGCTCAGGAACAGCCCTGGCTCCAGCAGAGAGCTGGGCGGAACTCCTTGTTCAGTGCCAGAAGCAACACGCTTGGTGAGTGCTATTTGGAAAAGGTGAGGGAAGAACCAAACACCCAGCTAGAGCACCAAGCTTTGCCAACATCCCTGTCAGCCCAGGCCACTTGGTATTAGGGTATCTCCTAAATATTTCCCATACAGCCCAGTTCCTATTCTGAGTCTACATTTGATTTTTAGATAAGTAATTTCATAGAAAATGTCTGACAAAGCACAGAATTGGTAGACGGGTTTTTCCAGATTTGATTAGGGAAATTTTGTGTTGAGTCAGGGATACGTTTCCTTCTAGATAGTCTTCTAAATAATAACAACAACAACAATAATAATAATATGAATAAGAATATTTGAGATTGGATGACATTCTAAGTTCTTTGTCTGGGTATGTTTTGGGTTGTCCCTACTATAAAATACAAGTCTGCATGTTAACTATGGCCACGTTGTTCACTGTTCATTTATCTGCTTTGCAAACTGGAGAAGTTATTTACATTTTCCTGTGCTATGTGAAAGGTTCTTGTAGCAAAAAGCACGTGGGAAATTATTGTCATGGCTACGTATTTCCAGCACTGCTTTGATTCAGCTCTCTGATGAGAGGCTTGAATCATTCTCTCAAAGGGCAAAATTTTAGTATTAAGCTGCTCTCAGTCTCTTGGTGTCTAGGCCGCCTCTGTTCCCAACCAGGCTGTTGCGAGACCAAGTAGCTTTGGGCATCTCTTTTCAACTGACAGCCTGAGGTAGAGTAGATTAGAATGAGTTACCAAGATGAGTGTTTAAATGTGCTAAACTGGCACACCAAAAGATGCAAAACATGTAAATAATCAGCTAAAAAGCCTTTGTACTTTCTCCTATGTGAGTTTCAATATCTGTTGGTAACACAAGGAAACCCATTCTGCTACTCACCTCTGGAGGTGGGAGAAATCGGGGAAGGACAGTCTCCTTTACCTTTTCCCACTTTTGTCTGGATCATTTGCCCCAGGGGAAGCTGTGGGCAAGAGGTTCAACCACCACCTTACTGTGTACAAGGATTTAATAACCAGACCCACCAGACACAAATCCCGATGTGGGCTGTATGTTCACTTAAGCCATTAGGCAAATATTGACACCTTCTAAACCCACTTATTGAATCATTTTTGCACCTTTTGGAACAGTGTCACTCCTTTTAATACCGCCCACCTGGAAAACATACCCTGACTTAATGTTAAATAGCTTTGAAGCTGCTGGAGAGAAGTAGCAAGATGTTATCAATAGGCTCATGCTCACAGAGAGCAGCTCCCTGTGCACAGGATGCATCTTTCGGTGATGTTGCAGTGGCCGGATGTCGGGGCCGAGCCCTCATGCCTGTGCTGACTCCTGCTCACAGCCAGCCTTTTCTTAGAAGTTGTGGGGCCTGACAGAATTGTTTTCCTTTTAACTCTTTCAGTAATGAGAGGTGAGAATCTGCTGTGCTTTATTAAACCCTTTTGATCTATAGGTTTTTATAAAAAGACGTTTTATACCAAAGATCCTCTAAACAGGGCTGCTCATGTTTTTAACCAGCTGAAGAGCTTTCAAGGGTGTTGGCAGAGGAATTTTGAGAAGCGGGGATAAACAAGTGGAACAAATCTCTGAAAGTGGTGAAAAATATTTGACATTAAAGCTTGAGAATTGTATACCTAATTGATGCCTTATCAGTGGGTTTGGGCACTGCAGAGGAACTGAGGCACAGAAGCCCTTTTTCAGGCTCGTTCAGAAAATAGCAAATCTGCAATCTTCCTTCACCTTTCTGTGACACCTCTGAGCTCTTTGGAGTAATACTGAGAAAAGCTGATTAAAAACCTGAGCGAGTAACTCACAGGCAGCCCTTCTTTTTATCCGTCTCCTCTGGCTGATGCCAGCGCTGTTGCGGAGGACGGGCCAGGGCTGCCACCTAGAGAAAAGCCACCGCCACTTGCACACGAATCTTCGTGGCTCTCTTTTGGGGGAAGAAACACTTGCTAAACTTCGGCAAGCCCGCGTGCGTGCGGCAAATGCAGCAACGACGGGCTGCCTGCTCTGCAACTTACCCCAGCCTAAAAACTGAGGGGTCACCTGCGGGAGATGAATAATAGTGATAATAATTTTATTTGTATTTAAGCAAATGTCTGGGAAGGCAGTGTCTGGGGGTATATGTGTCTGCTGTTCTCCAGCCTGTTCTCTGGCAAACATTATCATAAGGTCATAGAATGACAGAATAGTTTGCTCAGAATTGACCTGAAAGCTGATCTAGTCTCAGCGTCCTGCCGTGGGCAGCGACAACTTCCACTATCCCAGGTTGCTCCAAGCCCCATCCAACCTGGCCTCGAACACTTCCAGGGATGGGGCACCCCTGGCTTCTCAGGGCAGCCTGCTCCAGTGTCCCACCATTTTCCAGTCTTCCCTCCCTGCCACGAGCAATGGTCCACAGTATTTCCCAGTAATCCTGGCCCATTGCTTTGTTTGCCTCTCAGAAGATTTCTACTAACAAATGTAAAACTTTCTTTGGAAGCAAACTCTCTATGCTTTCCCCTTGCATC
This sequence comes from Orthonyx spaldingii, assembly GCA_013397795.1. Lineage (NCBI taxonomy): Eukaryota > Metazoa > Chordata > Aves > Passeriformes > Orthonychidae > Orthonyx > Orthonyx spaldingii. Next base: position 495,107 of record VZTJ01001887.1, on the reverse strand, counting down.
CAACAGGATCATATCCCCTTCCCTCCTCAGAAGGTTGTAACTATTCCTCTCTTTTGCACCCAGTCCCAAAGGGGAGAGCAGCTTTGGATGCAGTGCGTAGGGTTGTGCTCCTGCTCCCCAAAGGGCATTCAGCCTTTGAGCTGGAGGCCAGTACCAACCCTTTCAGAGCAGCTTTTCAGCAGGCTCTGTGCCACTCTGGGGGTGATGGGACTAGAATTTTCCCTCTGAGTCCTGTCCTTACAGGCATTACAAGCTCCATCCCAAAGCACTGATATACCCAGGGTCACCTTCCTCCTGCCCTCTCACGCCCTCACAGGGTGAGCTGCTTTGACCTAAAGCCACTGAAAATGTTGAACCTTTTTTTTTTTTTTTTTGCATTCTATACTTTTGAAGGTATTGGTTCATGTTTTATTCCTGACTGTTTGGGGGTGGCAGAGAGATGATGACTGAACCTATTACTGGCTTGTGGTTTTTTCCCTTTCATACAATGACTACTGTTTCTTTCTTCCCCTACACTAAAGAAACTCCTCTTCAGGTGTTGTTACAGAAACTGGCTAAGTTTTCATATATATGAGTTGCCTTAAGGGATCCCTACAGATTCCAGCATGGATCTCCCTACCTCTTTAACCTGCCTTTTCCTGCAGATAATGTCATGTTTGGAGTATCCCACAGGCACACCATGGCTTGCACAACCATTGCTCTCTGCTAAATTCTCCATAAATCATGTGTTTTAGGGAAATTTTTGCAGGTGCTCAATGATGCCTGCAAAAGTACATAAATATGAAGGGCTAGGTTTGGATTGCTTCCTGGAGGTGAAATTCTGGTAGGAAAATCCCCTCAGAGGGGAAGGTGTGTGACCAACAACTCTGATGGTCCCTGTTAGCTTCCCCATCAGAATTCCAAAAAGGATTTTTTTTTCCTGTCATCTACATTTTGCTTTCTTCTGCATGGGTGAATCTTCCTGAAATCAGAATATCCAACTGAATGGAAAAGATGAGATGCTGGAGGGAGATCTCCATTGTGAAGTGAAAGCAAAGAAAGAAACTAAATTCTGATACACTATTTCAGCGCTACTTTTACCCAAATTTGAAAACACTAGTGATATTAGATGGTATCTGGACCTAAAGATGGTCATCCTCTATATAATCTCTTGTCCTTCATCTATAGACTATATAAGAAACTTAAAGATTTCTGAATATAATATCCTGCTGACACTGTTCAGACCTCATTGGTAGGAGACATTGATTCAATCAATCTAAATTATTTTTAGATAGAATGTTCCTTGCATCACCATAAATATATATTTATGTTTACATTTATATTATAAAATTTATTCTATAGATAATATATAAAATATTATGCAGTATAGCTATTTTATATCTAAAACATACATACCATATTATATATTTTTTAGTATTATATATAATACAATATACTTTTATATATAAAATGTATGTGCCACAAAAGAAAAACTGCCAGTTCTATCTTTGTACAGGAAATTTATTTTGCATAGATTCTGTTAGAGTTTGGGTACATTTGATAGAGTTCTGCATACAAGTTTCCCAAATATTTAACCATAAAAAGGTGCAAGTCCTGTGCCAGCAGCACACAGCTGCAATGAAAACAGTCATGCTTACACAATTTGCACTTCACATTTTTAACATTTTAAAATGATTGTCACTGCATTTGTGGCATAATAAGAGTCTTCAGTTAAAAGAAGTATTTAGGTACAATTTGAAAAAGTGCATCCTTTTATAAAACTGTCCCCTGAAAGAGCCTTAACCTCCTGGAGGGGAGGTGGAGGTGCTGGGTGACATGGATGGCTCCGTCCCACAGGCTGGCCTTGTCCTGGCTCTGAGAGCACTTGGGTGATGCAGAACTGAGCCCTGGCACCGTGGCTTGGAACAGCATGTAAGAGAAATAGTGTGACAACAACCCCCAAACTGGATCCCCAGAGCAGCTCTTCACACACCATTACACAGTAGTCTTCTAAAGCAAATAATGATTGCATTTCTTCATTGTAAAAATAAATAATTTGATGTTTCTCTAAATAAATAGAATAAATAATAATAGATATCTGAATAAATAACAGTTCCCAATAGCGTTGCTTGAAGGAGGATATGCTAAGCTAAGGTCTTCTGGCAGTTTGTACAGGTGCCTCGAACTCCTTTGAAGCTTAGTTTGTTTCCTCTGGAAGGGCATTGTGACCCAGAAACCTTAATAAATATTCCAAAGTCTTGAAAAAATCATACTCTTCCACTGCTTTCCAGTGATGTTCTTTGAGGGCAGACTGAAAGGAGAGGAGTGAAAAGAATCAGGACATGTGAATTACATTCTGTTCCCTGACTAGTTTTTTTCCTTCATAATTAGTTTTAAGACCATGGACGCTCTCATGAAGATATTGGGATTTGAATGCTGAGGAATGTGTTACAAGTTACACCCTGTGCAGTTGTTTCTCAGCCAGGGCTCCGGTGCCCACCCACACCAGGGCACCTCCACTGGGTGATGGGTTTGTCTCAGCAAGGAGACATTGGGAAGAGGTGAGCAGAGCAGAGGAGGCCCTGGGGCCATGGCCAAGTGCCAGCGGCTGGCTGGAAGCTGCTCCCATTGCCACACAACCAGGGGGCAGTGGGTGCTGTGTTCAGGCACTTGTTCTCAGTGCAACCAGGAAAAACCACAGACTCCCTCGTGGTCCTCTGAAACAACAGGAAACAGCGAGCAGGGAATCAGCACAAACATACCGTCCACCCGGTGCACGACTCTGCATAAGTCTGGATTTTCTGCAGGTTCCGAACTATGAGTTCCTGCTCCGCACTCTTTTTGCTGTTTTTTAGGGCTTCAATAAATCCTTCCAGATAGGTGGTTGCGTTCCCTCCCACCTTCATCATGTTGTTCTGGAATAACAAAGTTCAGTAATTTTGTCTTTTCTGTACTGTATTCCTGGCACAGATTCAATCACATTAATGCAATCACAATGCCTGCTACAAGAAATAATGTTGCACAATGATTTGAGGCCAAAATTCTATAATAATTATTATAAAATTATATAATAATCTGTAGAGTAGAGAAGCAACTGTGCAAACCAGTGCTTTCCTCCTGCTAAAGGCTGATGTTACCTTCAAAAGTTCCAAAGTGAGTCTGTGGAGGCAGGACTGGGCACCATTTGTTTTTTTATTGCCTCCTTAGTTCACTCAGGCATGGGAAGGCAGTGATTCTTAGGAGAATCTTTAACCTCCAGCACTGCTACCTGGGCTTTGCCTCTCCTGAGCTTTCCCAGGAAACGCACTGCCAATGCCACTGCTGGCATTGGTCTCTAACACAGGTATTTCTTTCCCAAAAAGGCAGGGAAACAGCCTGTTCCCCACTTTCCAATGGCAGCAAGGTACTTGTCTCCATCTGACTCTAGAAGACAGTTAGTTCTGATTATCTCTGCCTGTGAAAAGAGAGATAACCAGTGCTGTCTGGGAGCCTGCACATCATCTCTCAGCACACATAACCCCACCATGGTGCTCCCAAAAAGTTATGGGTGACTTGGCTGCCATCTAAGGCCTGACTTAAGAGCACAAGAGCATCCTGAATGGGCTATAACAACATCTGCTTCCCCCTCCCTGTCAAAAAGCAGCTAGCCACCCCATGAGCCCATAGCATTGCAAAGTGAACCACAAAGGGATCTTACCAGAGGCGCGATTTCACTGTTGTTCTGAAAGAGATTGATAAAAATCACATTAGCAGGTTCTGCTAACACAGAAAGTCAGACACAGGGCACAAAGAAAAAGGACCAACCTTTAGCTTCTCAAGGCATTGGATGGTTTCCCTGAAGAGGCCACTGGCAGGGCAGGCTGTGCGCTTGGTGTGTGGTGCAGGGGATACCAGGCACAGCACTGACAGCATGACCCCCAGCAGGCATAGCATTGTGGCAAACGGTGTGTGCTCCCCTCCTTGGGCTGGCTAATCTGCCTCCCTGCTGCCTCTTATATGTGCTCTGGTGCAAGGAAGTGATTAATACTTCACCACAAAATTGCCCGTAGTGAAGGCGAGTAGTTACCTGTGGAATGGAAGCTGCTAGTTTCTTATCTGATTGAGGAAACGACATGCTGCTAAAATAAGGACACCCCCAGAAGTTCAGTGGGAGCTACATAATTCAGATATTTGAGCCATTCTGATTTTAAAAGCTGAAGTGTTTTTATGAACTGATATTGTCTAAAGACTGATGCAAGGTAACCAAATGGCTCTTGGATCTTTACACCCATATTTGCCCTACTTAATATTGCAATAACATTAAATATTACTCTCACCTTTACTAATTAGTTCTCTGCCCTTGTTCTGTGTGCTTGTCATTAGAACCCCATGAATTACTCAATGGTACCATGCTCAGATGTACATGACAATTTCAAGACTCCTCTTGACACCGTATGGGGCCTGTGCTGGGGAGAGGGACCAGCCATGGACTGCTGGGGTAGCTCAGTATCTTGGGGGGACAGAGAAGCAACTCCTCTGCTCTTTTTAAGGAACATTTATCCAGTTTCTATGCTCTTCTGGGGAGGTTTAAACCATTTGGCTTGTATCTCATTTTACTTCATCTGCAGGAAGCTTGGCTGATGGGGTGCATAGCACTGATGATTGATAAGAACACTGACAGAATTGCTCCTCAAGCTGTTAGTGGGTTCTTGGGCGGCCACAGCAGGTCCTGGGTGTGCAGAGCCCTCTCCTGTCCCCTAGACCCCCATCAGGGCTACCTTTGACCCTGCTGCACAGCATCTCTGCACTCACCCCAAGAGGAATGAACACCGTGCCAGGATTACACCTGCAGGACATCGGGTCTTTGCTACCCAAAACCTCAGAATGTTATGTTTACATGTTTTTGCTGTAATTTAAATTATGCTATTTCAGTCCTGCAGGAGTTTTATTACATAATTGACATTCTTTATTGGGCATTAGGTTTTCTTGCCCTTAAAAAAAACCTCAGTTGGTACATAGCTAGAAAGACTGCTTTGTTTGTGCCTCTCCCCTGAAGCAAGGACCAGTGACCCATATACACAGGTGCCATCCAAGCTGATGAGAGCCCAAATGCTGCTTTTTCCACACTCCAGGCATTTTCCTACTGGTCTCTGAGCTGATGTTTCACAGAACACAAAACTTCATTGGTTTCCTTGCATGATAGTAATTAAATCAGAAGGCACTATCGTGTTAGCTACAAACCAGGTTTTGGAGATGCTGCCAGGCACTTCTCGCCCCAGAGGAGCCATCTTGTTCAGTCACCTTGTTTTCAGTCATTTTGCTAATTGTTTGGTGAGTTAGGCATCTCCCCTGCTGTTCTCCACAGCTCAGCCTTCAGGAGCCTTTTCTGGATGAGACACCCTGAAAGCAGCAGCCAGCTGTGGAGCAGACTGTGCTCCCTTTCCAGCATGCCCTGGATATGCTGGTGTGGGAACTGGGGTAGTTTTTCTGCCTTGCTGGAGTCACACTGATATCCTCGATGTTTCCCTGTAGTCACAAGATTGGCTTTACTGCAGAAGTGAGGTTAGCCCACTGTGTGTTACCTTAGTGGAGCAGCATTCCATTGGAATGCTGTCTCTGCCTTGTGCTATCAAGGGATTTGCATCAATTCAGGCAGTGGTGAATCCCAGTCTCTGTGGTGCACATATGACCTCTTTTTAAAAAATCATTTTAAAAAATTCTTTTTATTTTAATGAGTTCATGAGTAGTGTGGACCCTTCCAGTGACCCTGTGCATTGCACACCTCAGGAAGCAGAATTGCACCTGAGACTCCGTGTCTGGGTGGTTCAGGACTCTGCCTGTTCCTGGCACCGCTGTGGCCACGGAGATGCAGGTTATAGCAGGGTTTAAATGGAAAGAATGAATTGTGTGCATTGAATCATAGAACCATGGAATGGGTTGGGTTGGAAGGGATCTTTAAAGGTCGATTTGTTCCAACCTCTTGTAAAGACCACCAGACCAGGTTGGTCAGAGTCCCATCTAACCTTACCCTGCATGGATGGCTGTACCTGCTGGTACCATAAATTGTAGCCAGGTTCAAAGTGCAGGGAATTTCTTCCCTTGGAAAAAGCAGTAGGAGCTCAGGCTGCAGCTGAACCTGTTGGTGAGCACTGGGGATTTTGCTTTTATCTCCAAAATATCTAAAGAAATGAGAGTTCCTGCAGAGAGGGCAGAAGAGAAAGGTGTAGGCAGTACGGACTTTTACTGCTGGAAAAAACCGAAATGTGAAGTTGAGACTCCACCTTTTTCTCTTTATTCTTTTTAAAGAAACTAATGACATGCAAATACATTCTTAGATTGCAGCCAGGGTGGAAAAAAAAGAGGTGATAAAACCAGAAAGGAAGATGGAACTTGTGGTCTACTTGTGTACGCACATTCATCAGTCAGTCTCACACACACACCAACTCTTTTGCAAATATTCACTCAGAGGTGAAACTGCTGTGACCACCCTGCTCCCCTCATGGTTGGGTCAGCACTGACCTTTCTTTCCTGTTCTATACTGAGGGGATAACTACTGTAGGAATCTGAGAGGGTCACGGGGAATTTCCAGCCGGGGCTCATGCAGCAGTGACTCCATCCAACTCCACCTCCACCAAAAAATCTGACAAGGATTAGCACTGATAAGATGTAAATCACTGATATCATTACACACCCTAGGCAGAGTCATATGAAATACCCATATCCTTGTCAGGCATGGAATTAAATCAATGAACAGAAAATGATGGGCACAGCCCATTAGGAATTAACCAAAAGCTTAACATAAAATTAACCAAAAAACTGAAAAGATAATAGAAAATTAACTGAAAACTAACAGAATTGTTCATTTTTCTAAACCTGGAGAGATGGTGAGCTTCAGTTTTGTGAGCTGGGCTCTGTGTAACTAAAGTAGAAATCCTGGTGAGAAGTCTCAGCAATGATACAGAGACTGTTCTTCCCCTGTGAAGGATTTGGACAACTTCTGGTTCATCCCCACATAAGTGATCATTATAAAATCATCACACCAATGTAACTCAGCGGAGTGGAAGTTCAGCCAGCTAAAGGGTGACACAAGCTCTTGTGAGGCTTCCTGTCCTATCAGGGAGAAAGCAAGCAGTTTTGACAGTAGTTTTACTAATTTGTGACACTCCATCTCAAAGCTATCTTCTTCCTCTTGTTCCTCTGTGAAAAGATTGATCATCACCTCCTTTCACTCCTCTGAATATCCCTGTCACACTCATGCCAAGTCCACCTCTGCACGTTCTTGCACAACCTTGAAGTGTTTTGATTTCTCCCAGGTGTTTGCCCCTGCCATGTTTCTAGCTGGCAGCTGCACTTGCACACCTCTGAGCAGACCAAACCATCAGGCTCCTCAGCCTCGATGGGCTCCCTCTTCCCCTCCTTAGCCCTTCCACTTTGAACTAATCTTGAACAGGGAGGCTGAAATTATTTACAATGTCCTTTGCACCACAGGATTGATACTGTGTTTCTCGGTACTGGAAGGAGTTAAGCAGCGCTCTATCTCTGTGGTCTACCTCTGCAGAAAGGAGGAAGCCAGGCCTCTCCCTGCCCTGCAGAGTGATTTTAAACGCTGCTCAGAAGCAGCAGAAACTGGGGTCGTTGTCTCTGATGACTGTGATTGGTTGGGGCATCTACAGCAGATGTGCAGCTCTGCTCCCCAGCCCAAGGACATTCCTTTTGGGTTTCGTGCTCTGGCTGTGGTCGCTGGTCTGTGGCCAGCTGTCTGGCCAGTGGGTTGTCATCCTTGGAAAGTGGCCCTTGGAGCATGGGGCCAAGTCAGGCTAATTGGAGAGCACAGACTACATGTTTTGAAATAGGCTCTGAAGAGAGAAAGATTTTTTTATTTAATCAGAAGGTATTCCCCATGGTTTGTATGACTTCCTCTGCAACTACTCAAAAAAAGTGCCTGTGAGTCACAGAGGCCTGTCCTTCCCTTGCAGGACCCAGTGGGGGAATTGTACCGACACATGAAGTCAGAAATTAATCCAAAGCTGACTCAATCTGCACATCTCAACCTCCTGGACCCCTGCCCTCTGATGTAATCCCTCAGCCTGTCAAGGCTCTGCCAAGGTCTCCCTAGCTGATGGGGATCAACAGGGCTTACCCTGCCTCCTTTACCCTGTTAAAGAGATGCTTTAGGACTCATAGATAGAACTTCTTGTAACTACACAACTTTGGAAAAGTAAGCAAAACCTCTCTGCTCACTCAGAGAGATGTCCTGGAGATGCACAACAAATTCTCTACCTTTCAAGCAAAACTAGAGATAAGTTGTGGATTTCAGGGTTAAATTCCAAGAAGTGAGATATCTGTTTGATCAGAAATGATTTCACAGGTAGCCTTGGTGCCTCTCCAGCCCCAGTGAGTCAGATTGGTGCTCACAGGACAACCAACATTATCACATGCACACTTCACCTTCCAGAAAAAATAGAACAGTCTTCCCTTATTTTTTGAAAGAAATTTTATCTACAATTTCTTGTATCTTCCCACCCATAGGGACAAATTGCAAGACATCTCTAGACTTGAGTTTATGGTGTAAAACCCATTCAAACTCCCTCACGACCTCATGTGCGCCCTGGGAGCAGCCACCGCCTTGCACGTCTTGCATCTTTAAGCTGGAGCCTGTCATCCATGTGCAGTGGCCTTGGTAGTTGTTGATAAGCATCCAGAGAAGGACAACTATATATTTAATGATGATTCATTGCATTCTCAGTCACACTGTCTGAAATCAAGTGAGTCTGAGAGAAACACAGATGATCAATCCAAAAAGTCTGTAATGGGTGTTTTCAAGCCTCATCCACTGACCTGATGAAATTTGGCTCCAGAGAGGTGGTGGCCAGAAAAGGACACTTAACTTTTCAGTTTCAAGGACACCATGTACAAATGAGGACATAAATAAGAGGTTTTCCAAATCCTATAAATGTGGGATCATGTTCTGCAGAAAATAGAAGGTTTGTGAATCCTGACAAGTGACTAATGAGAACTAGAGATGAAAAAGGAAGTAAAGTATCAACAGAAAATGACTCATCAAATGTTTCTAAAAAAGAAAACAGGGAAATTACCCTTGTAGAGCATTAGCCCAGATCTGGCTGCTGATTTCTCCTTTGATGGAGCTGAGGCTGCCTGCATCTGGTTATGATGGTATCACCATCCTCTGTACACAGCTGAGCAGGGGAGCGATGCCACAGCCGATCTCCATTTCTCTCATCCTTAGTGTTAAGAAATGATGGCAGGAGAAGTGGTGCTGGGATGGGAGGGGAAAGATGGAGCATGGGAACAGCATTTCCATATCCAAGCTGCTTTCTGTCAGTTCTGCCCTGGCATAAATGAAGAGGATCCTCTGGTAGGGAGCTTGCCTGCGGGCTGGGGCACAGCTGTCTCCCTCATGGCTGCCCTGCCACATTTGCCTGTGCAGCCATTCCAGAACCATCTATGGCTTGGACGGTGGGACTCTAGAAGAGACACCTCTGGACCAATGTGAAAAATGTGGCCTTGTGAAGCTGGTGTCTGTGCAAGAGTGGGGTGTGTTGTGTGTCCCGCATGCTCCCAGAGCCCAATGGCTCTTGGCAAACCTTCCCCCAGACCTGCTTGTTGTGGTGGCACAAGACAGCTGCCACCATTAAGGATTTGGAGAGCATCCAGAAGACTGTGGCTGGTCCCGCACTGGGTGCATGGGCTTCTTCCACCCTTGGAGAGCTCATCATGGATCTCATAAACTCAGGCAGGTCTAGGCATGTGGCATGCACCCCAAAGGAGTTGGGCAGACTGGAGGGGGTCTGCTCTGATGCCACTGTGTTGGGGAGATAGGTTTTACCACGAATAATTTCTTGCCTATCAAATGAGGAATGCTAAATATAACTCACACCTACAACTTCTAAAAGTAGCACATGGCTCTGTGAAGCAGATCTTCCCCCGCTGTGCCACCAGCTCACACATCTTGTCCCCTGCTGAGGCTCACAGAGCTGCTTTTCCTGCCTTGGTGTGAGAAATGCAACAATCATTCTATCATGAAAAATCTACTTCCAGTGCAAACAAATTTGCAGCAGCCCTCAAAAGTCAAAGTCACAGCTTAACTGAGACATCAAGGCAGGTGTGTTTTATTGTATTATGATGATGCAAGATGCTTATCAGGTTGTTAGAGCTGTGATGAAGCTGTCGGGGTTACCATGCTCAGGCAGTCATGCTCGGCACACCGGTGCTGTCATGCTGGTGATAAGACTGTCCCACCTGCTGAAACCAGGCATTCCCTTCACTGCTGTTTGCACAACAGTTTCTGCTTGACTTAATGGTATCAGATTCTTTTCGGAGCCCATGTGGGATCAGAGATGACGGCAGGGCCCTTGGAAGCCCCAGCCAAATGGACTTTGCCCTGCCAGGGCAGGGTGGTGAAGAGGAAGGGCTGTGCCATGTTTGAGAGCTTTACAGGGTGCTGCTGGCATCAGGACTGGGAGGCTCCAGATGAACCTGGGATCCCACTGCCTGCACCCCAGTGCCTGCACCCCAGTGCCTGCACCCCGCTGCCTGCATCCTGCTGCCTGCCTCCTGCTGCCTGCATCCTGCATCCAGAGCTGTCCCATCACGCCGGTGCTTTCCCTGGCAGTCTGCTGCCCCGGGCAACAGCTCTGGCTGTGTTTTCCTACAGCCAGCCCAGTGTTGACTTGGAGTTATTTAATGCTCCAAATTTCCCTCCTGTCTGTTTGTCAGAGCTTCCTGGACTGCCGTGCCAAGAATGCTGAGCCTGGTTAATGTTTTCTCCTTAAAGTCCTGATATCCTTCTCTTTTCCATATACCTGTGATTCTGAGACTTCCCATTTATCTGAAGGGTGAATTTAAAATTTAGTGTAAAACATTTAAATGTAATTTCAAATAATGTATCTGAAATATTAAACACTTCATTGCTAGTGAAAACTTTGAAATTCAATGGCAGGAAGGGTTTCTTCAGGGTGCTTCTTATTTTTACTTGAAGTATTGTAGCACTGAACAAGATGGAGCTCAGGAGCAGAGATTTTCCTGACTATTTAACCTGAGGGAGTTTGACTGGATATTCACTCATTTCTCTTATCTTAATAAACAGATTCAGGGTTTGGTTTGATTTCCATGTTTCCCAGTTCTTACAAGAATTTAATCTAAAGCAATGCACAATGACCTTGCCCATGGAGCCTGGGCAGTTTGTGGTACCTGGGGATGGTCAAGGCACTTGTCCCCATCCAGGGCTGGCGGCTGTGTCCACACTGTGGAATTTTTTGAGGCCACTGCCCCTGTGTCAGGAGATGAAGTCTCTGTCCAGCCTGACTGGACTCTGCCATGTACAGAGTTTGCATGGGGAGGTGCTGTTTGAATGCAAAGCACCTGCTTTTGTTTCAACCATTGGAAGTGTGTATCTGAAAAATGGGATGTGCTCTGCACCGTGGAAGGGACAGAATGTGTGTAGGAGACAACTCCTGCTGTAGCAAGCCCTGTCCAGGGCCACCATGCTATCAGCAGGGAAAACCCACATTTTTGGAGGTTTCTGTGAGGCATTCTCTGTTTGTCTCCATGGGTGCTTGCCATGGTGGCTGTACGTCTCTGGCTCTTTGGGTGTTCATTCATGCCTCAGCTAGGTTGTCCTTCCATCACCTTTTGGTGACCATGGATGCTTCTCAGTTTTTCAGGGCTGGGAGTTCCCCACACCAGTGAAGGCAAGGGGATGGTTCTTAGCTGTGACAAGTGAAAGTTCTTCTGCTTTCACAGCACTGCAGATGTTGCAGGGACATGGTGCAGTCTGGAATGAGTCACCCCAGCGGGCAAGAGGACACCTCTTCTTAAAAGCTCAAGCACAACATGACTCAGTAAAGCTGAGTTCAAGGCTAGGCTGCAGCAGGTGGCTCTGGGCCTTGGGAAGGTGCTGGGATAGGTGAGGGCAGATGTAGGGTGCTCGCCCTGATCAGGGACATCTCCCCTATTGCTGGCAGCACCCATTGTCTCCATCCCACTTGAAAATCAAACAGCTCCCCTGAACAGTGCTGAAACCACTCACCCTTCACAAATAAAGGACTCTTAATTATGTAGGAAAATTTGTTTATTTTTGTGAAGGTGCATTTACATTAACGGAAGGTTGCAAACATTCAGTAACAGATACATAAATATAGGCAGCACATGACACGAATTCTTAAAAACTAAAGAAGTCCTTGTAGGAACCTTCCCCTTCAATACTCTTTTATTAAACATTAACTTCCAGAATCTTAACTGATAGCTTTACATGGGTATGCACTTTGTGAGTACCTGCCATAGCTATGGCTACTTAAACAGTTTGGAAAACAAGTATTGTCTGATTCAGTTCAGTAGAATTCAGCTCACATGAGATGTGGGAAACACCTCCTATCAGCTGAGTAAACTTGGAGGAAAAACAAATAAGACCTCTTTGCTTTTGTGTTACCCAGTTTGGCTGGATTTGGGTGACATAGCATTGCTTCACCAACAATAAAACATGTAGTGGATGAAGTTACCCCCTGGATCTGAATCCTCAGGGAGGGAGTGGAGGTGGGAGTGCAAAACTGAAGTGAATCTTCTCCAGCCCTGGAGCTGGTTCAGGAGCCAAGGGGAAGTGAAGGGGCTAGGTGGCACCAATGGCCTTGTCCCTGTCCCACAGACTGACTTTGACCCAGCTCTGAGAGCCCTGGGGCTGTGGCTTGGGGCAGTGTGAGAGAAATATTGTGACAGCAAATCCCAAAGCAGATCCCCAGAGCTCCTCCTCACACACCATCACACGGCAGTCTCCTAAAGCAAATACTTAATACAGCAGCATCATAATAAATATCTCAAAGTCTTCATAAATAATTAAATAAATAATAAAAATTGCTCTTTCATTATGAAAAAGACATAAGTTAAAATATTAAAATTATCTAAAACATTTAAATATTTAAGTGCTTGTCTTTTAAATAATCAGCATGTTTCTATCCCTATGGTGAACATGACTGCTGTTATAATATCACTTTTTATACATATATCTGTATACAACGTATCTCTCTCTCTATAAATATTCTATGACCATATTCCTGAGGATAAGTTAATTGAGTCACATTTTGGTTGCAGTAGAGTTCAGGTTCTCCTTTTCTTCTCAGATTTGGAGTAATTGCTCTGCTCTATTTAAGCATTTTGAATTTTCTCAGAGAGCAATCTCAAGAACCTGTTTAGTGTGTCCAGGAAGTCATCCCATGTTACTTGTGCAGTCTTACATTGCTTATCAAGGTCCTTAAAAAAAAAAAAAAAGACGTAATTCAGCCATGTAACTTGAATGTCACATTTAAGTCTATGGTATTTGATATCTCAACTGACAAGTGGGCTGTAATAGCCCATAGCATGTTTTGGAGAGCTGGGTGAGCTGCCACTGGGGGCTCCAAGGCAGGGCAATGATATGTGGGTGACAGCTCATCACCTGGAAGCATGCACAGGTTCCCTGAGCCCCACTGCTGTCCTAGCTCCCACTCACATTTGAAGGGTTTTTTTCATATTATTATCTTTCTTGCAATTGGGATTCCACAGGAAAAGATGTGAGAGTGTTATCCAAGGAAGAAAGTGGATGTATTTACACCCTTCTTAATCATATCAATTTTCAGAAGAGATTTCTAGTGTCCACTGCAGCCAGCTCAGTGCCATCCCAGCTGCCGCACCCCATTATTGAACAGTCTTTGCTGATTATTTTGCTATTAAGTACCATAAAGCCAAACTTACTTGGGGGAGGATGTTTTTGTAGGTGTTAAGTCTGGTCAGTTTTCTGGCGATGAATTTGCTGCGAGTGTCAAGAGCTGTCAAGGTGCTAGCAAAGGTTTTCAGGTGACTATGCATGCATCTCTCCACCTGGAGGGATAGGGAAGAGATATTTCAACAGTTACTTCAACAGTAATAATTGGTAGCACATAAATAAAATATTGTATCCTATGAATATAAATACCCATGAAAAGTAATAACCTGCAGGAATTAAGAGCTATATTCAACACTAGCCCTGATCCTGTATTCAGGATCATGAATCCATGAATTCAGGATCATAAATGTCCACTTACTGAACACCAAATTTAGGAAATCATACTACAATCTATAATTTTCATTTAAGAACGTGCCAGTGTTCAAAAACTCCCAACTGCCTTAAGTAAGTTGCAGGTGCCACTGGAAACCAGACAAATAAAATATGGATGTCTTCAGTTCTGAAGATATTTGTTCCTCCAGGGAAAGGAGGGCCAACCCTGCATTAGGGCTTCATGTGTAGCTATTGTGTCTCTCTTGAAACTGGAACAGAACTGTCTTAATGAAATAAAAGCAATTATTGCTGCTGGTGTGAATTTTCAACTTTTCTCTGTGAAACTAAGAGGGGCTGATGCCATTTGTCTTCTGTTCACTTTTAACAGGAGATGGGCTGCTACTTCTCACTGCTCTGCAAAAAGCTCTCCTCTGCAAAAAGCTCATTTTTCCAGTGGATTTCAGGAAAATACAGGTCAGTGAAATGAATGGGTCTGTATGGGATATGGACCAAACAATCTGTTCTAAAACTAAGGGATCAGAATGACTTTGTGAAGCTTCCAAGAAGATGCTGGTGTACATCTAAGACCTTCGCCTAGTGAGGGAACTACTGAAGCATTTTAGCATTGAAAGCAGCTTTCTGTAGGTTCTTGCAAAAGCTTTGCATTTCCCTGGGTTTGTAAAGTTCTCTTACTGCTATTAGAATTCTGAAGTGGGAATGAAATTTGGGGATTTTAGACAATAATTTTAAATAGAAGTATGTGGTTTCTTACCGTAGAATTCACAGTTACAAGGCTGGGAACCTGCTCAAGAGAAAATGAAGTTAGTAACTTCAGAATAGAACCTGGAATAGAAGGGCAGCTAGGGGAAAGTTGTTCAAAATTAAGGAACTTACTGCACTTAAATTTAGTTTCTTCATATCTTGGAGAAGTTCTTGAATGATCAATCCCATCAAAGTCCTGGAGTGCTCCTCCTGCACTGGTGCTGAGCTGCCCAGCACCCCCAGACCCAGCAGAGCCACAACCTGGACCAGCATTTTGAGAGTCAGCTCTGCTCCTCAGCTGGGTGAATTGTGTGTGGCTCTGCCTTGGGCTCCTTTTATATACACAGTGCTGCAGGAAATGATTAATATCTCACCACAAACATGCTCTTGCTAAAGGGGAGGCGGGGAAGAGTTACCTGAAGAATGGAATCTGTTGGTTATTCAAATGAGTAAGAATCTATGTACTTTCTGCATCAGGAGCAATTTTATAGACTCACTACCTGAACCCCTTTGCAATATGTGTTTCCAAGGCAAACTGTACAACCCTTTTGTGTGGATAAAGTGTAAACAGAGATCTGTATCCATCTGAAGTTATTAGAGTATGTAATCATGGACTATACATCCACATGTATAGACAAATGTGCACACAATTGTGGATGCTGGAAAACTAAATATTGCTTTATATTAGTTTCTCAGCACTTCCAAAAATTTGGAGGTCATTTAAAGAAAATGTGCAGGCTCCCTCCAAAAATTTGGGTTATAGTGCTTAATATTATTATATTTACATTTTTTGAGATTTATAATAAAACTATCAAAAGTATTAACTAGTGTTTCTACAGGGAATTCTGTCTAATTCAGGACATACATTACAACCTGACTGAGGACAGAGATTCCAAGGTGTTGGTGTTCTTAGGAAAGGCACTGTGGCCTCAGGATAGATTTTCCAGCTGTCTATGGACAAAACAAACTGAACAGTAACTGAGAAATTTTGAAATTCAACTTTAATATGGGTACAGCTGCACAGGACAAGCTAATTATGAATATCAAGTGGAGAAATTTGGCAAAGAATGATTCAGAAGTCTGCTGACCTGTGAATATAAAAAAAATCAGATTTCATAAGAACAGCTGTCCCCTGTGTTGCATTAGAGGAAGATCACCATGGATGTTGCAGCCCTGGCAAAGAGAGGTTAGATCAGCTTTACCCTGGACAGGATGACTGTGTCATCTCTCACTGACTTGGCCTTGGGCTACAAGTGAGGATGGGAACCAAACTGTAGTTTTCCATGTTCTATTTAACGTATGAAAAAAGAGTTTCCAAATCAGTGTTACCAGGATATTTATTCACTCCTGGATTATTGAGGATGCACTTGTGGGTGCTGGGTGAGGCTGTAGCCATATTTTGGGAAGGAAAAGGAACCCTGTGCTCAGTATTTTCCCCATGCCTAACACACCTTCAGAGCCAGTAGTAGGAGTACAGACTCTGTCATCCAAAAATTTTGTTAGACTGTACTTTGCTCTTTAATAAAATATTCCTGATGAAAATCCTGACTAATACTGGACCCAGACCAGATCCTTACAGCCAAGGCTAGGTACGACCTTGCAAGCTGATGATGAATTGCTTGTACAGCGATATATTTAATGCAGTAATTTCAATTCTTTTCCCCTAGTTTGCTTATGAAAACATGCTGTAGCCTTGAACAGAAATGTCAATAAATGTTTTTCTACCTATCAAAGCAGAAGTCCAAAGAGCAAACTATTTTAAACAAAGGTTACGTATGATGTGATCTGCTTTGCTCTGTGTGTGTTTGTTATTGCTCTCCAGAAACGAAAGAAATTTTAAAATCAGATTGTCCCTTGAGCATGCTGTGTCATTATTCTGGATGGACCATGCTGAGTGATGTTGAGGGAGGGCAACACTCCCTCAGCCTGTGTGCAGGTGCTTTATCACCTCCAGCTCAGGGAACTGGATGCTCCCTTTTGTTTTCATTCCTGTATGATCAGATATGTTCAAGTCACACACAGTTTTGTGTTTTTGCATCTCTCAGATGCATTTTGTTAAATTCACTGAATGCATTCCTCTCCTGAAAAGTCAACCCTGTGGTCACAATCTGCTTTTCTCCAGTTGCATTACGAAAGACTTTGTACCATGACAAACATTTTGTAGATGGCACTGTGAATTTGGATAGACTTTAAAAGACGTGAAGTAAGAGGGGAAAGGAGAAAGCATATCAGTCAGCGTTAGATCAGATCATGTCATCAGGAGGCTTTCTTCAGGCAACCTCTGTTGCTCCATATCTATATGGTTCATCTCAGGGGTAGTTTCCAGCAGTGAGCTACAGTTTCCTCATCATTTTACTAGCATTTCAGCTGTGCTTAATAATTCCTTCCACATTCCATCAATAATCTATGACACTTCTCTGGTAATTCCCAACTTATTTAGTGCAGCTGTCAGGGTCACGCATATTTCAGGATTACTTTTTTAGCATCCTGGACATACTTTCACGCCCAGGCAGGGGACACAATGTGCAGGCAAGGGCTGGAGACTGGCTGAAAGCCAACTAACAAGTGTAAAATGTATTAGTAAGAAAATTTCAAATACAGCAAGTGATTTAGAACAGGCGAGCATAAAGCAGTTACTCATGCAATTGGTTACATCCTGCAGTCAGGGCACTTGCCAGAAACAACAGAAGCCAGTGTTAAAATCTGAGATGATAATCTGAGATAAATGCCAGGACTATGACTTTTACTATTACTTTGTTGAATTCAGCCTAGAGCATTAGAGTAAGTAAATAGCTGTGCTGAGGAGGTTATGGAAAAACAGTGTCACCGTCTGGTGTCAGAATCATCGCTCTGAGGGAGTATTTCTTTGGGAAAAGGCTTTTGTGAGGCACTTCGTTATATTTTCAGCAATGTGCAAGGCATCTGTCATGTCTTACATCTCCACAGGCTGCTTGTCCATCCCACAGGGAGTGTGCACATTTATCAAATGGGAAGCAGGAAGAAAATAAACTAGAAGAAGAAGAAAAAAAAAACAACCAAAAATCTGCACCAGACAAACCCAGCTGATGTTTGTGAGCCTTCAGTGATACTTGGCCACTCTTTGTCTGTGTGTTTTGACCATTTGCCTCCCTTATCATTGCACTTTATGCCTTGTCTTCCCAAGAGCACATCACACTCAATTCTGACAAGGATTGTCCCTGGTTTATGATTCAAAAGGTTCATTATTACTTTTTTACTTTATTATATCTGGGTCTTTATTATTATAACTGCCTATGAAAACTCATTGTACTCCCTCCATTTAATAGGAAATAATCCACAATGATGAGATGTTTCATCCTCTGAAGAAAATGTCTTCAGACATTTCAACATTTTAGTTCCAAGCCTGTCATTCCAGGAGCCCAGCAATCCCTTCACCCTCACCCACACTGAAGAACAGTGTAACTGTGAGCAACAGCGTCACCCCAACTCTATACTGGCTACTTTAAAATGCCCCATTTCTAGAAACATTCAGGGCCAGGTTGAGCGGAATGCTGAGCTACCTGGTCTGGTTGAAGATGTCCCTGCCCATTGCAGGGGGTTTGGAGTAGATGAGCTTTAAAGTTCCCTTTCAACACAAATTATTCTATGATTATATGAAAACTCATCAATCACCTTATTTTTAGTAGAAAAGACAGATAGAGAACTGGTTCCCAGATCCTCCCACAGCTCAAGCTGAACTGATTGCTCTTCAAGCTCCTCAGCTTTCTACTGGTACCAGGCTGTGTTTATCTTCCTCCACTCCCAGAAATTCCCACAGTCCTCTGGGTTTTCCAGGATTGTTAGCAGTCATCCACAGTCACGCTGCAGAGAGCCTTAGGAGCTCAAAAATTAATTGCATCATGTCCTGAAGACTTGTCTACAGTCATTTTATTTAAATAGTTTCTATGAGGGAATATTTCTATGAAGACAACTCTTGTGTTTTGTTGACCAGATCTCCTACATACATCCTGGTTTACAGTCTTTGCTCCAAATTTCTGCAATCGATGAGTAATAACAGCTGTGCGTTTGTGGCAAAGGAAGAGGCTTAAAAAGACAACCCAGTTACAGAGGGCTACATGGTCAGCAAATAGGTTATCCTCTACAGAGACATCTCAGAGTCTGGTTCATTCTATATTCTGTATCTGTACTTAAAGAAAATCTCCCCAAAGCCTTAAACTTCAAACGGGAAGAGCATTTTGCAAAATCATTAGCATTGAATCACTGTGACAGTTTTCACAATCTCTGAAAAAACAAATTCCTTCCAAATAATGTACAAGTCTGTTCTAAGAAACCTGCAAAAGCCCTTTCTAGAAAACAGGGTACGTCTGGCAAGTTAGCTGTGTTGACCTATATTGGAGAGTGGAGTAGATTTATGTACAGTCATCAGTGGCAATTTCATCAGCCCATGGGCTATTTCTGTATGCTCAGAGGTGATTGAAGATGTCAAAAGTCCCAGAAGTTCTTTTGGTCATGGAGAACAGTGCTGGAAGACATGGTGGGAGGAACGATGCCCTCTGTTCTGGATCCAAACAGAATCTAATATTAATGAGATGGATTTAATTTCTCTGAACAGAGCATATTGCACTAACCTTGTGCTGTTAGTATAGTAAATACTGAAAAAAATCCGTATTTTTCAGGTCATAACCCAAGTTGCAAGTGAGCCCACACCCACAGGCTTCAATGCTGTTCACTACATGGGGTTACATAGGAAAGTGTTTGATTTCTTCTGTAGTGATGAGATTACTGGAAACCAGATGGTGAAACATGGGTGAATCAACTGCTGTACTGCAAGACACTGAATTACTCTCACACTAAAGAAGCTGAAGATTTAATTATTTTTGGGGATGCCCACTATAGAGTGAGCTTGTACAAAATGGTACATTTCTTCCATGCTCAGTAATCTCAATTTATTTACTCTTCTTTCAATTACTTACTTTGAAATGTGTATATATTTGTAAATGTATAATTCTTTCTCCTGGAACTACCAAGACCAACTATTGGGTGATGTTGATTAAATAATTATGTTAATTACATTTAATCAACTAAATTCCTGAGGGAATAATGGAGCAGAATGATAGAATCATTGAATGGTTTGGGTTGGAAGAGACCTTAAAGATCATCTCACTTCCACATGGGCAGGGAACTGTGGGCAGAATAAGAGAAATATTTGTGTGAGAAAGTTAATTTATCTCACACAGGTTTTATCTCCAGTCACTTATGGAAGCTTTACAGATTTTTTGTCATAAAAACCACAAGTGCTTTCTTGTGCCTTTAGTGAACCCTTTGTGAGATCAAATGAGGACACCAAAGACGAAACAGTATAATGAGAGCTTTAACTTCCAGTTCTGATGTATATGCAAATTCTTGCTGCTGTGAAATGCACCTCTGGAAAAGTTGCTCAGAGTCATGTGAAGGATTCTAGACTTTTGAAGGGGTCTTGGGGTTTGTCAGCCTGATGTGAAAATTCAAAGACTGAGTCTCCTGATGGGCTACAGCCTGGCTGCTTCCTCTGTTTTCCATCCAACCATCTACTGCATTCAGACATGTCTGGGCAGGTTCATTTAGACAGTAGCAACAAAAGCCATAAGGTCAGGTGTATTGGATGGGTCAGTCTGGATCTTCCCAATGGAAGTGTGTCCTCCTGTATACATAACCTCACACCCCTTTGGGATCCCATTTCTCCAGAAATGAGCCCAAAACAGGCATTCTAGGTTCTTATGTGATTTGCTCCCATGTGGCCAAGAAGTAACTCAAGATATTTTGTGCTAATCTGTGCAGTGAGTAGAAGAACTCATTTATTATCTCTGCTTTTCCTGTTTTAGTCTTTTTTTTCTTTTCTTATTTTCAAACTCACAATGAATTTGGTGCATTTGGTAGTGGCTGTGACAAAATGGGAAGAACAGTGGGAGCTTATATTTATAAATACTTTCATGACATCAGCTTGAGATGGCTGAACCAACACTATGTGAATGAGAGACTTTATCAATAGCACAAAGGGAGGAACATAAGTCAGAAACCATACATCCAGAAACACAAATCAGGGGAGGTCCATGAAGTCGACCTGGCAGACAAGAATGATTTAAGTACAGCAAGTAGTTTGGGATATTTTAAAATAGAAATGCAAAACAGAAAGTATTGATGAGAATCTGATGGTCATCAGGCTACTGTCAATGACGAGTGTAAAAATCAGCCAATTTTCTTCCAAGCACCTTCTGATGTGGCAGGCAGCTTTAGTCATGCTGGGACCCAGGTGGCAGTGGGAAGGACTGGAAACTCCTCTTCCCAGACGTGGTGAGCTGCTGATGCTCACAAGTCATGTGGTGGTTTCCGTTTCGGAGGAAAAATGCCACCCATGCACAGTAACTGCAAAGCCAAATGAAAATGAATTTTTACAAGTAGTTGTGGATTTATATATTAATATCTTCCACGAAACGGACCTTCAAACCTCAAGAACGGAATTATCATCACAAAGCCACAGCTGTTGATAGGATTCTTGTAGCCAAAGGTTTTACTTGGGCATTTTTTACAGGTTTGTCTGGGATACATATGGCGTGGTAAAACATTTCACAAATCCGACTTTTTGTCTGTATAGTGAATCCTTTTACCACTTTTTATACCTTATTGCAAATAAAACCAAAGTTGAACACTGAGAAGCTTATCTTAAGGGTCTCTTACAAACCAAATGATTCTATAATTCCTAAGAAACAAACTCCTAAAATGTAGTTTGCTTATGTGACCATATATTAGTCTCCATACATTGTGCTTTCAAACTTTCTTTAGTTATATTTTGCATATTTTTTCCCCATGAAAAATTTGTTGAATCTATGTTTTGCTCAGGATGAACCTCTCCTGGGTGGCAGTTTTTCTGTAGCATTTCTAACATTTAAGTCGGGTTTTTTGCAAGCTTAATAATCCTTTCAAGTAATTTTTTCCCATGTAATTTTGGGGTTTCTTTTGATAAACCAAACCCCAAAATCCCAGGTAATGTACCTTGTGTAGTCACAGTGACTGACCAGCATGGTCAGAAACTCAGTGAACTGCCCTATATAAGGCCATAGAGATTTCAAACAAAAAGTCATTTCATGTTTTCAGTCTTACTAAATATCTTTTTATACTGGGTGCTATTTTTAGAACCTACTGACATCTTCAAGATGAGTCAGCATCCCAGTCAACATGGAAAATTTTGTCCTGGTGATTAAACATTTATAAGTCTATTGTGAAAAGAAAATGACAGGTAACATACGAGGCTTCTTACAAAAGGGAAAAGATGCATCTTTTGGAAGTGCACTAGGAGAGAGTATCACATCCAGCTTGGTAAAACCAGTGGGATTCAGCACGATGGAAAAATACCTGCGGCTGTGTGGGAGCTGGTGATGCACCCCAGCTTCTCAACAGCAAAAACGCCAAAAGTCAGAGGTTAATGAGCCCAATACAGAGTTTGTGGAGCAAAGTGTCTCGAGGCACTTTGTGGCTCCCCAGCAGCTGCAAGAGACCCTGCTTGGAAGATTAATCACATCCTTTGGAAGTTTCTGACGCCTCCAGATCAGCCAAGAAGAACATCAATGTTTAGAATTGCTGTGCTACTTTTAAACAAACAAGAAGAGAGACCATTTATTTCTAACTCATTTCAAACAACCAGGATATTTTTTCTCTGTGTCTCCCAGATTGCTTTCCCTACAGAGCTATGGAGAGGGCAGCACAGAGCCCATGCCCGTTGATGTGCACTGAGCAAGCTGGGGCCCATGGCAGCATCCCCATGGCTGCAAGCAAACTGATGTGACAACACAGAGCTGAAAAATCAAATATGTATCAATGGCAGTTTGTTCTGTTTAGGAAAAAAAAAGGCAGGGGGGGTGTGGAATTTTCAGGTTGCTGTGAGGATTTCAGTCTGGTTTTCCACACCTGAGTACTGAGAAATAGGTTTCTAGATTTCATTTGATTGTCTAATAAACTACTGTATTTCAATACCTCTTACCCTTGGGAAAAGAGAAGTAGGTTCTGGGAGTAAGTGTGGTATTTGAAAGCAACCAGCAGACAGTGCCTTTACCATCACTATCCAAAAGTGTCATGGGCAGCACAACATGCCTTTTGCTTCAGTGCTGCTGGTTGGCAGTTCCAGCTGCTCCCGCTCTCCTCCTCTGGAAGGCAGAAGAAAACATTGCTCTCCAAGGAATGGCTTGATCTGTATTAGGAAAAGATCTTGAGATCTCTTGTGTGTTTAAAGGCAGCTGCTTTAACATTCAAGAGGTGTTTTCAAAATATTGACATAAATGGAAAATAAAAGCCTTTTGGAAAGCAGAGCACTTTGCTATGGAGAGCAACATGTGCTTGCACTCGGCAGTGACCTGGGAGAGTTACCTCTCTAGGGTATAAAGAGTTTAGCTCAACAGAAACATTCCTCCTGTCATTAAAAAAGCCAACTCATTCTCTGTTGTACCTATTTAGGTTATGCTCTCTGGGTGCATGTCTGTGCTTACTAACACTGAGGTTTTTGTGCCATCTTCTTGCCCAATCACTCATCTTTGTGAGGTCCTACTATGATGCCTCATACTCAGCTTCAGAGAGTACTTGGCATCACTCCACACCTTTCCAAATTTCATACACCTCCTTTTCCAGAGGTCTTTGCTACTGTTAATTCTGGCTTTAACTGCTGCTGCTGAAACGCGGTCTTGTGAGCAATTAATTGTTTCATGCAATGGCTTTTCCCTTTGACTAAAGTAATCCAAACCCCTCATCACTTTGGCTTTATTTATGCCCTCTTTTTGTACATTGAGTCCTGCATCCATTCATTGAGACTGATCATTGTTTCCATTACATCCATTTTATTAAACCATATTTTACTCCCTTTCAAGAAATATTCTTTGATTCAAAATATTAATGAAAAATCTACTATTTAACATCTACTTTTGCTGTTACCTTGGTAAACAGTGAGTTTTTCACGTGCAACAAACTCAGTGCTGATGCTTCTACAGTACTTCTAGAACACCTGCCACATTCAGGTTCAGCTCTGGTATTCATACCTCTTTTACCTTTGTTTTTGAAGAGTTTTCTAAATTCTTAACCTTGCTATTATATAAACTTCATGACCTATCAATTCTTTTAATTAAACCAGCACAAATAGGCAGCTGGCAGATGATCATGGCAAGAAGGCAAATGACATCAAAAGCCCTGATAGACTGTGCTAAAAGGCTTTTTGTCTGCAACACAAACGCTGGTTTAAAAGATGCTCCATCTCAGTACAAGCTAACAGAAAATCATGAATAAATGTGTGAGATGATAGATAGTAATAAGAAGTTATATAAAAGCATTTCAGCCTGCACTCTCAATGGGGATATTCCTGCAGCTTTTTGACTTCTGTTGCTTTTACTGAAGTTGACTCTGTCCCAGTTGTCTGAATGAGCTTCTGACAGCAGATGGCATCTTCCTCAAAACCAGAAATCCAAATGGAAAGCTCATTGTCCTGCTCTGCCAGTCTGCTGCCGTTGACAAAGTCACATCATGGATCAGTGGCAAAATTTGGCCATGAGAACTCTCCTCACACAGGCTGGTGAAGCAGAGTGCTTTATTGGAACACTTAAAGCTCGAAAGAGCCTGGATGCTTTTTAAATAATAGGATTGACACTTCACTGGCTCAGCAGAAGGAACAGTCACTTTGCAGCCACTGCACAATCTCACTGCCCACACAACTCTGCCATGAACCGGTCAGTGTTCAGCATCCTCCAATCCATCTGTGGCAAAATTATTTAATATACATAAGTTATCACTTAAAACTCCACCTAAAATTGAGGAATTCTGAGATTTTGGATATGCTAAGGTCTTGGCTTTGTCCTTTACTTCCTTTAGATTGGCTCATGAGTTGCAAGCTGAACCACAGTACCTGTATTTGTCCATTATCCAAATCCACAGAGAAGACCTTTTGTCTAATGAAAGCTCAAAGGTCATTACAGTGTATGTTTATATTTATATAAAGAGGTTGAAGCTTTATTTCCAGTCTGATGGAGCTCTAATATAATTTCCTGCAGCAGTATTAATCTCTTCTGGCCACAGCAGAAGTGTGACCAGAGCTTGCTCCGCTTTGTTGACAGGATCTGTTTGGATTCAAGCTGGGAGTATGTCCTCTAAGCCAGAAGAGGTTAAACTGAATATTACTTATTTGCTTAATGTAATTTCAGCATAGCTGGTGTGAAGATTTATGGGATTGACTTCTGTCCAACTCTGATATCTTAATTTGTTCCATAACGACCATAAGAGAATTATTTGTGTTCTCTCTTCTTACTACAACATTGGAAGAGTGCATCTGGGATTTGGGTTTTTTTCTAAAAACCCTCTTTTTGCTTTGTCTTTGCAGCTGGGACAGCAGCAGCACCTGTGCACTCCTTGCATAACCCCACCAGAAGTAGTTCAGAGAGTTCATGGTGATGAACGGATGTGAACAGAAACCAAAGGAACAAACTAGGTCATTACACCACTTCTAATCTAATGCTTGTTGGTATTTCTGTATCCTCAAAATGAAATAATCTATTTTCCCTACTTTTTTCACAGTCAATCAACTGAGTTTTCCTGTGAATAGTTGAGCAGAGGTTTTGCCTCCAGCCTTTTCCTTACAGCCATGAAGGTTTTGGCACTAAGGTCATTGATCTCAGCTAACAGTGATGCACAGGTGAAATTCTATGAAACTAATGAGACATATAAAAATTTGCACTTGGTAAATTGCTTCAGTGTCCAAGAATTGTAATTTCTGTGTATGTGTATATGAAAAAATATTTACTGTGAAAGTTAAATAGTTAAAAGACAGTTAAATAGTGCTATTACAGATTCATGTGGGACTTTTGTTATGCCAAGTGTCCAGAGTCAAATATTAAGACACAGCTCTTGCAGCAGAAAGTTTTTCACTGTTGGAATCCTGAGAGCTGTAATGGGCTTTGGTGGTCCTGACCAGCCTCACCTGAGCTCCTGCCCACAGCCCTCCCATGTGCCCAGGGCACCATTTAAACCCAGTCCCAAAGGCTTCTTCCTGCTCTGCATTGCAGGAATGCTGGTCTCCAGCTCAGTCACAGCCATGCCTGTGCTCAGCCATGGGACTTGGGCCTCCACCTATGAATTGACTTCCTGACCTTGGCCCTTCCTCATTGTCACACAGGTAATACCTGATGGTCTGGGATCTTGCCTTACCCCCAGTTGCCACCCTGAGGCCCATTGTGCTTGCTGTGCTTGGCTCCAAGGAATTGCACCCTGTCTGGGAGTGGAGGTGTGTTACTGTGCCTTAGGAAACCATCAGCCCACACTAACTGTACCTGTACCCTTGTCATTAAGGTAAGATCATACTGGTGGAAATGTAGTCTAAAGGAGAGCTATTAGCAAATCATAATGCACTGCCAGCTGATATGTACAACCTGAAAGCTGAGAATGCTTTAAGCACCAATGTTGTGCTCAAAAGAACTACTTCTATTGGCTTGAGTGAATGTTTACCCTTGACTTCGAAGGGTTGATTCTGTCCCTTCATTTAGCCACAATATCTTTCTCTAAATTGTCAAGGTCAGGAAGGTATGGAGAGCTGGCACCATGCAGCATGTTTGTATAGCTTTCAGCAGCAATTGGAACCATTCTGTTCGCTATGAGGTGCAAAACGGATTTATTGTAATGACAGTCCTACCTCTTCATCTGGATTTGGGCTGCCAGACAGCACTGATCTGTGTGTTGTCCCTCTGGCAAATAAATCCTCTGCTCATCCTGAGCACACTTGCTGCCTCCAGCCCTTAGGCAGAGGCCCACAATCATCTATATGAGATGACCATTGGGAAGTATGAGGAGCCGCTAAGGGGCCTCAGCCTGGAGAAAAGGCATCTCAGAGGGGACTTTTTCTCTCTCCAACTCCCAAAAAGGAGCTTGGAACCTGGTGGGGTTGGGCTTTTCTCCCACAGAACAAGTAGCAAGAGAAGAGGAAATGGCCTCAAGTTGCACCAGGGGAGGCTTAGCTTGGCTATTAGGAAAAATTTCTTCAGGCACTTGGCAGAGGCTGTCCAGGGCAGTGGTGGAGCCACCATCCCTGAAGGGATTTAAAAGGTGTGTAGTTGTGGCACATGTTGAGGACATTGCTTAGTAGTGGGCTTGATTATCTCAAAAGCATTTGCTAACTTAAGTGGTTCTATTAGTCCGGGTGTAGGATGGATTTAATTATCTTCTCTTCCCCAGGTAGAAAAAGAAAAAATGGCAGAAGAGGAGGCTGGTGATGAAGCAGAAGGCAAGGAAGGAACAACTGCAACTTCTACGGTAACACATTAGTCACTGTTGCAATTTCTAATGCCGGAGTAATACGGAACACAGTAGGGAGTCCCTCAGAATCGCTAGTGATTTAATGGGGCAAAAAACGGGTTTGTTAATTAATAACGATAATTGCTGCGCTGCCGCTGTCCGTGGTGCTGAAGGTGTCGCCTGATCCCCCGGGGACCAGCCGGGCACCGGCCCTGGCCGCGATCGTCTCATTTATCTGCTCTTTGAAAACACCCGAGCAGGTGCACACCCGGTGGGAAGGGTCTCGAGCTTCCTGTGTGATGTCAGGATTGGGAGGGCTCGGAATAGCTGGAAAAAAAGTGAAAGATACCTGCAGGGCTAGACAGAAAAGCAAATTATTCTTCCTCAGGCATGTTTTTGCATTCCAGGTCTAAAAGAACTATCTTAGTGTTCATAAAGTGTACTGGAAAAGTACCTTAGCCCTTCCCACAGGTATCTGCTATGTTATTTCTTATAAATCTGTCAGCTGAAATTTTAGAAAGTTAAAGATAAGAAACTAAATCAGCTGAGATCCCCAGCCAGCCACTTTAAATTCACTTTCTTCCAGAATGTCATAATACAGTAAAACAACCACCTCATTGGCAGGAAAATCCATGATGAGAGAGTTCACACCCTTCTAGCTCTGGGGAAGCTCAACCATGAGATGAGAAACCACAGACTTTGCAAGTTTCACTGTTATTAAAAAGAGTTTCTTCTAAATTAATGACTTGTCAAACCCTTTTGATGCTGTTAGACTTGATAAATTGGATGACTGTAGTGGATAAAGAATTGGCTGGATAGTCACACTCAAAGAGTTTTGGTAACAATGGTAACTGGTTGGCCAGTCACCTCTGGGTTGACCTGAAATCCAAAGAAAGGATAAAGGAGAGGACTCAAGGTGTAAATACAACCTTCAAAGCAGGGTAAATTAAAAAAAAAATAATACGGGGTACAGAAAGCAAGGAGCTTTGAACATTAACAAAGGGAAGGGGGGCTTCTGCTCACAATCAAACAGGGATATTTTGGAGCTGGGCATGTTGTGGTTTGATATGAGACAAGCTCACTTGGCAATATACAGCTCCAAAGAAACACTGAGGAGTGATGGAAAGAATTCAAACATCTTTGTGATCAACACAAAAGGAAAGCTGAAATAGCATTCTGAATAGGTATGATCTTTATTTAGCAGGTTCTTGCATTGATTCAGTCAATAAATGCTGAGTTTCACAAGGAAAGAATGATCTTTTAAACACCATAATTCTGCAATGAAACAATAAAGAGAAGACAAGGTTATAATCATAAGAAACCAGAAGGGCAGACAGCGCTGCTACTGGAATGTGAGGGAGTGCTGAGTCACTCTGCATTAGGTGCTGCCATGGTAACTATTTACCAGCTGGTTGGGAATAAGGAGAGACTGAAAAATCTAAAAAATCACGTAAATCACAGCTTGAAATACAGTTCATATGCTTTTAAAAATATTTAACAGAATGGAATACTTCTGAAGGTTTTTAATATTAGTATTACTTGGGGCAAGCAGATTATATTGGATTACTGAATAGACATAAATGTATTCAAGCAAGAAATAAACTGTTTTCTTCACAGCTAGACTAATGTTATTTTATCTAATTGTGAGAGCAAGTAGGAACTGCTCTGTATTCATGGGGAGGCAATAGAATGCCTGTTCTCTATAACCCAGCCCAGGCTGTGATGCAAAGAGCAGATGGGGGTTCTGGTAGTAACAGCTTCTGGGTTGAATTGGAAAACTTAATGTACTTTAGGGAGCTCTAAGTTCAGATTCCTTGGCCAGTTTTTTCTTGATATTGCCCTCTGCTTTGACTATTAGGAAGGTCATAGAAGGCTGGCGGTGGCTTAACTATCTTGGTGGCTGAAGGTCCTCTGCAGGAGAGACAGCGCTGGTGTAGTAGATTTGGGGCACTTCCATGAATCATAAGATTCTGGGTAGTTTCCTAACATGGAAAATTTCAGCATCTAAATGACAGGTGTCTGTCACCATGACACCTCCAAAGGCAGAACATCCATCACTATTATACCAGTAAGTGAGAGCACTTAAACTGCTGTTGAGGTGTGAACAACTTCAGAAAACTGTAGGTGGGCCTTTTGATAAGCAGTTTAGCCAAGCTTGCCTTGGACTGTAGTTACAGAGAAGCAGAAAGCTAGCAAAGGTTTTAATGTCAAGAATTAGAGAGAGGTTTATGAGAACTCTGCAGAGAGGCAGGAAGTTTGTGGTGAAACGCAGGAAGTCACTTGCCTTTTTTTAATCTGTGTAGAGCTTGGAGGAGCTGCTGCAGGAGATGCTGAGGTCAGGAAAGCTCTGCTTTGCAGAGGATAGGCAGACACCTTGCGCCTCGCCAAAGCAAGGGCATGGAGGTCCAGGTGGGATTTGTCATGCCAATGATCTTCACTCCTATGGTAGATGAACAAAAGGTGTTTCCAGGACTTATATTGCAACTGCAATGTGCAGATCTGTTTGCATAAATCTTAGTGAAGTTTTGGCACCTGGTACTCTTCAGCCAGTTTCCTCTGATCCCTCAAATTCCCTAAGGAAGTATTATTTTAAAAGGCCCATCTTCTCAAAGATCAAGAGACCCCAAATCATAGAACGTTTTGGGTTGGAAGGGACCTTTAAAGGCCATTTAGTACAACTCCTCTGCTGTGAGCAGGGACATCTTCAATAAGATCATGTTGCTCAGGTCTGGTCCCACCTGGCTTTGAATATCTCTAGGACAATTTATTTTGTTGTATCAGTTAGCTCCAGTATTGTGATTTCCAGCTAACAGATTTCAGCAGCCCAGAAGCAAGGCTCAGTAAATGACACTGGTGGTTCAGGGAGAAGTCTGGGCTTGCTTAGACACAGGAACTGTAGGATCCAGGTAGACTGCAGAAGATGAGCCATGCTAACCGCCTTGCAACACAAAATTTCCTGCAGGGAGGCAAGTGAAAACTGGGGTAGAAACTGGTTTTCGTTCTCAAGGAAAAGAAGGCTGTAGGAATAGGCTGCAAATGCTCTTAAGTAAAATAGATTGTGCAGTATTTAGTCTATAATCTATCTGACTCTTAAGCAAAGTAGATGACAATAGATATGATTTTGCCAAGTCCTATTGTATAGCTGTTATATTTGATTTTATGGCACTTGAAGGTGTAGCTGAAGTCCCAATTGCTTTAGAGGCATTTACTGTGAGAATTGCAGTCTGTGGAAGCAGATACCATTCTCTTCGGTTCACAGCTCACTTGTTAGAGTGCTCGATGATGGTTTTCTGCCTTGAGACTGTGAGTCTTGGAAGACAAATAGCCCTTGACTAAAATAGACACAGCAATTTTATAACAGCTTTCAGGAGTGGGCAGTGGTGACTCTAATACAAATTACATCAGTTGGTGACTCTAATCAAATTACCAGCTGCTGGGCTTCTGTACACAAGAACTTTTTAAAAGACCTTCTCATATTGAATCAGAAGGAAACCACATGGTGAAATTCTTTTTGCCATGGAATAGAAATTCTTCATTTCCATATGCTTCATTTTCACCTTTAAGAAAACCAAAAGCTTTTATCTGCAAAGGAAATGTGTGCCCTTCACAGTTGTAATCATACCCGAACTAGTGCTAATTCCTGGTACAAGCAGGAAATTTTATTGGTGTATCTTGGCCCATGTTCCCAAAGAGTTAAACAATTGCATATCACAGCTTGGAGCAGGCAGTTCTGCCTGCTGTGCAGACCTGCCATGTTAGTGACTCAAACGGCGGAATAAGAAAAGAGCGTCTCTTCTACCCTTTGGCACTCCCATCCTGTTTACCCCACTGGCATTGTGATTCCCAGAGGGATGCAAGACGTGTTCTCACCACTGGGGCAGCCCTTTTAACACTTTCTGCAAAGCCCTTCGTGTACCATGGAGCTGGGAGTTACAACTAGCTTGTTCAGGGAACAGTCAAGAACACAAATCTGCTCTTCTCTCCTCTCTCCATGTATTCAGTATCACACACAGCTTGCCTCCTTTTTTTTTTTTCGTTTAAGTACCCAGGAACGGTATGATGATGAGATGTCTAGACGCAATGCCGAGCTGCCTCTGCTGATGAAGCTGGGTGTGTTTCAGCATCTCTGATGGTCTTTAACACCGCTCTTGTGCAGGTCAGCGGCCAGCTGCAATTTCATCGGCCAAAGGTGAAAACAAAGCTGTAAAGGAGTAAGTTTCTCCCCCTCGCTCCCCCGCTCCGCCGCGGTTCCCCCGCCGCCGCTCATGGATCCGAGGGGGCAGGGATGCTCTGACGAGCACCCGCGCACCACCGGCAGCATAGCCCCTTTTAGGAGGGATCTGGAGGGCTCGGCAGGATGGGGAGAGGAGGAGGGCTGCTAAAAACACCGCCCTCCGCCGAGAGAGCGGCGGGGAGCGTGCGGGGCCCGGCGGGGCGCGGCGGGCCGGGCCGGCGGGGTGCGCAGTGAGCGCCGCAGTGCGCGGAGCGGGGCGCAGGGGCCGCGCCGCAGGGATGATCGCCCCGCTCCTGGGCTCCGCGGGCTCCGGCTGGCTGCTGCTGGGTGAGTGCTCCCCCGATCTACCTCGGCAGCGGGGGTTTGCCCTCCTCACCGCCCCGCTCCCTGTTTCCCGGCTCCTTTCTCGGCAGCGGGTGGGCACCCGCTCCCCGCCCCGGTGCGGTGGTACCGGTCCGAACCCTCCGAAGCGGCCTCTGGGCCCGCGATCCGGCTCCCCATGGCCCTCCCTGCTCCGGGATAAAGGGTATTCCGAGCTCTTTAAAGGCGAGAGGCAGGCGGGAGCGCCACTCTGCATGGGGATGGGGATGGGGATGGGATGATGCTCGGCGCGATGCGTGCGGCGGAGAGCCGGCACCATGAGCCGCTGTGGCAGTGGTGCAGAGAGCTCAGCGGGATGCGTTACATAATTTCTCTCAAATAGGCCTGCTGGTTTATTCCGCCAGTCCACCTCTGGTAAATTTGTCGGGGCACTTTGTCTGTAGCGGGTATGTGAAATAGGGCGGCGCGCTTGCAGGGGTGTGTGCGTGTTAAGAGCTGTTGGGCAGAGAGTGATGCTGGATCCCATTGTTTTGTGGGCAGGCAATGACGATTCCAAGTGGGTCTGCATTAGGAAATTCTTGCAAGTCTGAAACAGGAGGATTTCTGTAAGGTATTTAAAGGTTCATCTTGAATTGATCTGCTGTGCTGATTTGAAATCGAGTCCTTTGAATCTGTGTGAAGTGTCTTTTCTAAAGAAAGGTAACGTTCAATGTCTGTGCTATTTCTCCCTTTATCTATCAAAGAGCTTTCCTCTAGACAGGCAGACTTCCAAGGAGAAGAAGTACAAAGGGGAAAATTATTTTAAAAGACAGCATCTTAGCATCATTAGGTAAATGTTCTAAGGGGGAGTGTTGATAACGGAAAAGATTGTAATTATTTATGCTCATGCCTAATTGCTATTTTTGATTATGAAAAAAGGATGTTTTACACTGAAAAAAAATGGGAACCTAAAATTGCTGGCCTGAATTTTGCCTCTGAAAATATCCTGGTGGCTCTCATGAAAGGCAGTGGCCTCACAGCTGCTTATATCAGCAGCTTGAATCAGCTGCTTTAGGACTCCAGCAAAACTCATACAGTGAAATATGGGCCACAGGGAATTACATGAGTGAAACAGAAAGGAGGACTTGGCTGGGAAGCTGTAGGCAAATGTTTGTTATTGTTTTGGGCCCCAGGGCCCCAGAGGCTGCTCTGAGCCACATTACTGGTTGCACCAGGCTTGTTTATGACAACAGGAGAAGAGGACGCACTGGGAACAGGTCACCTGTGCAAGCTCTTACCCTCAGGCTTCCACATCCACCCTGATTTCCATGCTTCATATCTCAGTGTTTCTGCTGTGTCCCAGCTCCTCTCTCTCATGCATCTGGCTATCCCAAGGTGTATGTCTGGGGCCTGTGTATCTCTGTGGCAGTGTGGCACCTGCTCAGCCCTGGAGCAGCAGCTGTTGCTCTCTGTCATGTCTGGTTTTGGCTATTCCATCGGTCACTGCTCCATGTTGCAAAGGAGTCACTGCCGCTGTGCTGATTTACTGAACAAGGGGCTCCTCGGCCATTACAGCCCAGTGAAGCATTCTTCTTTCATTCAAATTAATTTCTGGCACCATTAGAAAAGTTTTAACAAGCTGAGAACAGGTCTATTATGTTCATCTCAATGAAATAATGGTGTAAGTCAGTGAAAGACGAAGCCAATTATTTCCTACTGTGCAGCCTTGGATGGTCTGATGGATGCCAGTGGTATAGTAAACAAAACACAAACCTAACAACAAATTTCCCCAGGGATTTGCACATTGCTGGTTTGGTTGAAGTGGTACAAGAATTCACCTTACCCCTTGTATCTCTGGGATTTCCTACTTTTACTCCTCTGCTCTTCTCTTTCACATGGCTGCAATCCTGAGCCTCTTGCCTGCCCTGTAAGTCCTGCCTTACAGAAAGGAAGTCTCTGTTCTCTTGCCTCCTGGCAGCAGCTAGAGGCCAGGCAGGCACCTGTACCCATGCGTGGAGGCACAAGAAGGGAAATCTGCCATCAGTGTCCCTTCCCATCAGCACCAGTGCATCTCCAAATATTTCTCAGTGCCAAAGGACTTTTTGCAAAGGGCTGGGAGGTTCATCTGGGGTCACAATAGACTTGTACAGTCCCATTCCTGATCCTGGTTGTCATGCTGTGACACAGGAGTCCTTGGTGATGCCCTGAAATTCGGGTCTCTGGATAAGACATTTTCTGCTGTGCTTTGTGTACAGAGCAGATGCCCAAGGCTGCTCAGCCCAGCCTGTGGAGTGCCAGGTGCTGCACAGGAGGCAAAGCCCACGGTATTTGTTGAGGTACATTTAGTTGCTTTTATTCTCCATTCCTCTGTTACTGCTCCACTTGAACAATTGCTAGATACTGTCAAAATGAAATAGTAGATGCATTTGGATTTCCCTGCTCCTTCAAAGGAAAAGACAGGACATAGCAATTTTTCTCTGCTGCTCTGGACTAATCTGGACATTTATTTGATTCTTGTCTCCATAAGAGTCCTACGGATATTACAATTATATTCAGGTAATAAAAAGAGGAGAGATGCTTTGAAGACAGATGGTAAACTGAATTAACTGAAAACCCTCAGAAATAGGAAAGCTGACTTGGCAGTGAGCCAGGAACAAAGAAATACACCATTACATCAGTAAGGGTGTAATTGCCCTTTTGATGTCACCAAACACTGCAGAGCACCAGAGGGTTTAAACCTTACATTGTGAGTACATTTCTGAGAGCACTTTGAGAGAAATACCAGCATCTTCTTTCTTCTTCACTGCACAGTTGCAGTCAGTACCTGGGTATCTTGTAGGTAGCTGGAGGCAAGTCTGGGCAAGATGGAAAGAGATGGTGGCTAACGTGACACAGGCAGTTACCTTTTGATGTGTTCACAGGCATTCATGGCAGCTCTTCTCCCATGGCCTTATTCTTCACTTTGCTATATTATTTCTTCATACAGACCCAAATAAAATAACTTAATCACCTTCTTTCTGATCAGAAATCAACATGAAAGAAAAACATCTATTAATACATTCTTTTATTTTTAAGTGCTCTGTATACCTTCTTTGGGGATGGGCAAATACAAGTAATGAGGCTTTTTCCATCACTGCTATTTCTGTCTCTTGCGCTACTGTGCGAAGCCAAAGCCCTGCAGGTCCTTGGCACCGGGGACCCATCTGTCCCTGCTGTCGTCCCCGCAGGACTGCGGGTGCTGGGAGCAGGGACAGCTCGGAGGAGCGACAGCGCAGAGCTCCACTCCTGCAGCTTGCCAGCCTTGTTCTCTCTGGAGAAGGTACTGGTGGTCCAAACTGCTTCATTCTCTCACCTCTTTTCCCTCTGAACACAAAGGTTTACTGAGCTTGGGAACCCAGATACCCTCTCACCCTGTGAAACCACTCAGATACAGTGGAGAAAGGTGTATCAGAGAGCATGTGGCTATAAAATATACATAAATATGTATATACAGGTAAAATCCATGAAACCCCAGGAGGGACCCTCACACTCCTTTCCACACTCTTCTGCATTTTGCTGTGAGCCATGCTTGGCTCTCCAGGAGCTTTCCTTCCCAGACATGCTGATTCAGAGTCTTTGCAAATCCTTTTTGGAGACTTCAAAGAACAGTGTTGATACCGTACAGCATGATACAGGGAAATGTTTTGCTGGGCTTGGATTGATTGTACAGTGTGCCACCAGGACTTATTGATGACAAGTCATTTACTGTGTCAAATGCTCTTTGCACCATAAACATTGTCACAGAGCCTCCAAGGTGACCTGAGGCTGGTGGAAAGGCAGGCGAGGAAGCAGACCAGGGGCTTTGCCTCATTCTGCTTCTTCCTACACTTTGTGTATGGGTAAAACTATAAATATTTTACTATCCTGCTGGAGACTGCACTATGGAAAACCTGGTAGCTGGTGGTGAGAAAGTAAGACACTGAGGTGAGTGGGGATTTTTAGTCAGGAAAGAGTTCAAAGCTGCAGGGGTACTTCAGCATCTGTGAGCTGGTCCCCAGCTCCTTGCTGCAGCCACACTTCAGCACCCTTTACCCACGGCTTGAGCTTTTGCAAGCAGTGATGAAGCCACAGTGTGTAGCAGAGACTTTGGAAAAGCATGACTGAAAATGCAGCCTCTTCTTGGCAGGGGCTGAGTCCACAGCAAGGTTTGGGTAAGAGCCCATGGTGATTTCCCCATAACCACTGAATTAGTGCTCACTGTCCCTCAGACTCCCCTGTCAGCCACACAGGGGGGTTTTCTGTCTTCTGTGTTGTGTGGGATATTCTACTCCCACAAATGCGGAAAGAAGCTAAATCCAACTAACTTGTCCAAGTCACTTTCTTCCGCACCACAGGAGGAAAGTGTCACTTGTCAAAAAAGTGTGTCATTCAGTGGAAATCACTGTTTCTCTAGGAAAGCCCCATTTCAGGGAGGAAAAGGCTTTTTGTTCAGACCTGTGTGCCATGGTGTTGCAAGACTGCAGCTCACATTTCCATTTGCTCAACAAAGCGGCTGTGGTTGTGTAGATACAATCTCAGAGACACCACACATGAACTGCAGTGAGGAGTTTCCACTCAGTACTGTGCAGTCACGCTGCAAAATCCGTGCTGGATGAGTTGGCCTCGGTGAGAGTAACGGGCTCCAAAGGCACCTGGGGGTTTTAAGGTGGTTTTTCTTACTAAGGTCAAGAGTGTCACTTGGCCCAGGAGCAGCAATTCCAAATGCTAGGTTATTCAGAAAAACAAACCTAGCAAAGGGTCTTTTGTCCATTGTTGCCTGTGGCAGAGGTGGGTGGTTACCTGTGTAAATCCATCCTTTAGTGGCCGAGTTCCAAGAGACTCTTCACTGCTCTCACTGCTGAGGGTTTTGATGATGACAAGAAGGAGGGGAGCATCAGTCCCACACCTGAGAACAGTTGGATGCTCCACCTGGACACATGAGTTTGTGTTTTGATCATAGAGGAAGAACAGCCACACCAAAGCTGTCAGCCAGATCAGTCACTGCAATGGACTTTTTTCTGTGCCGGAAGAGGTTTAGGTTAGATATTAGGAAAAATTTCTTCGTGGAAGGAGTGGTCAGACATTTGAACAGGTTGCCCAGTAAAGTGTTGGAGTCGTCGTCCCTAGAAGTGTTCAAAAAACATGTAGATGTGGTGCTTGTGGATGTGGTTTAGTGGTGGGCTTGGCAATGCTGGATTCACCATTGGACTCCGAGATCTTTGAGGGCTTTTCCAACCACAGTAATTCTATGATTCTGTAGTTTCTGAGATACAACTTTAGGTCAAGAAGCACAAATGCTGAGGTGGACGTGGTGTGTGGTGCCATGTGAGCTGATCCTTCCAAAGAAGTGTGACTCTCCCTGCTGTGAACACGCTTTCATTTGGGAAAGTTCTAGAAACTACAAAATCTTCCAAATTTCCTTTCAGATTTGTTTATTGCTAATCCAGATCCTGCTTATTTGGATGCCAACATGATGTCTCAGCCAAGCTATTTGTTTTTCCCCAATGTTTTCACCCCAGACAATGGCACAGCCTCCTCTCTCTGACAGTTGTCCATGTGGCAGATCTCTGTCTCGTCCTGTCTATTCCTGTGGCTGTGCCCCCTCTTCAGCCTGGCATCTTTTGCTTTGGAAAGAATAGGTTTTTCCTGTTGCTGAGAGCACAGGCAGTGCATGGATGGGTGCAGAGGGCACCACGGCTCACTTTGGGCTGCTGTTTGACCTGTTGTTGGATGGAAAACTGCACAGCCTTCCCTTCTTCTCCTGGGCAAGCCACTGCGCGTGTTCATGGCTGAGAATCAAAGCAACTGAAATGACCTTTCCTTCTTCCACCAAGAAATTGAGGCTGAGTTGCCCCCATGCACAAGGTAGAGCAGCCCCCAGTCTGTGCCCACCCATGTGGGCCAGTGACGGTGCCCAGGGAGGGACAGGGGCTCAGGAACAGCCTCCTCAGGGAAGGAACTGCATGTGCCTCTGCATGGTAAGGGTCAGAGCCACCCTGCTCTTTGCCTCCAGAGCAACATGCAACTCCCTTCCAAGGGCTACGAAATCCCTAAAATCAGCTTCAGGAGCCATACAGACATAGCTGACATTGCTGTGACTGCTGGGGTGTCCCACTCGCTGCTAGATGGCCCCAGCTGAAAGCCAGAGCAGGGAAAGCACAGAGATGTTTGCTAAGCTGGGATTCCTTTTTTTTTCCCAAGGACAAGTATGAGCTGGTCGGCACAGGAACCAGCATTGAGATTGCTAAACTGATTTAATTTACTTTTTTTTCCTCTTTGAAAAATTATCTAGAAAACAGTCAATCATTCTGCTGTTGATTGAAGTGAGTTGAAAGCAATCTAAGCACTGAAATTACAGAAGATGTGAATGATGCAGACTTAATATCTTTTCTGCAGAAAACAGTATTTAGTTATAAGAAGTGGAGAGAATATTATTCATTTTGTTGTAAGATTCTTTGCAATGATGAAAAAAAAAAGACAAATATATTAGAACCCCTTTTGAAATTTTATGTGTGCTTTATTTAGTATCTCCAATTGTTGGAGGTTAGGATTTTTTCCTTTTTTTTTTCTTTCTCTCAGGGAATTTTCTCCAATTTGTTGCCTATGAGATGATAACGACAATACTTAAGAGAGACAAAAGATGTGGCTGAGAGGAGGAGGAAGGGTGCAGCTGGCTGCAATCTCTTAGCTGGGGGGGGTTTCTCTTGGGAAGGACAGAGATACCACGAGATTTTGGTTGGGGAGTGAGGAGCTGGGCTCGGTTCCTCTCTCTTTCTCTCTCTCTTGGATTGGAGAGGAGGTGGCCGGGCTGTGGTTGCTGTGGGTGGAATTCACCACCACCATGGACTTCCCTCTTTTACTGCTTCTCCTACCGTGGGTGAGCCTTTGCTCGTAACAGTGGCCATTGAACCGGGACCTTATCAACACCCGACCTCACTGGGAAGGACCCTCACCATCTACTCAGGTGCCCCGGGGGAAAGCCCAGGACCCTGAGCCCCTCCCCACTCTGAGGGAGCTTCTCCAGGATGCTTTTGGGAGCCCGGCTGCCGCTGTCCAGCCCCGCTGTCTTCTGTTGCTGCTGCTTCGGGTTTTTCACTACACTTTAACCCCACACTCCGTGTCTGCCTGACCCCCCGCCATTCCTGCTATGGCTTCGAAGTTTCTGCTACATTTTGTTTGCTACCCCAGGTGTGCTTGCCTCTGCCCTTCCAGCCCCCACTCCGAGGTTCCTGCTGCAGCCCATTTCGCCATCCGGAGGGGCACGGGGAGCGCCTGCCCCTGGGGTTTGTGGAGGAAGCGCCTTTCCTCTCTCTCCCGCGGCCCGCCCGCCATTGCCCACACGCTGGGGGGCTGCGCTCGCCCACAGCGCCCCCTGCAGGGCAGGGAACCATCGCACCCGCCCTGCCCGGCCGGGAGCCACCAGCGCCCCTGCTGGCCGTGACCGGAACTGCACCGCGGGGGAATGGGCCTGACTGCCGAGAGAAGGCTGTTGTGGGGTTCTGGTTCTGCTTGTTGGTGTTTGTTTGCCTTGTCTCATATATATATAGTCTAGTAAACCACTCTTATTCCTTTTCCCATATATTTGCCTGAAATCCCCATAATTTCAAAGTTATAATAATTTGGAGGGAAGGGGGTCATATTTTCCATTCCAAGGGAGGTTCCTGCCTTCCTTGGCAGATACCTGTCTTTCAAACCAAGACACCAATACAGCTCAGTTTTAGGTAAAACCATTCTCCATAAC
Source organism: Orthonyx spaldingii (assembly GCA_013397795.1). NCBI lineage: Eukaryota > Metazoa > Chordata > Aves > Passeriformes > Orthonychidae > Orthonyx > Orthonyx spaldingii. The sequence goes on along the minus strand of VZTJ01001887.1, from coordinate 455,798 downwards.
TCCAGGTGATCTCAATCAGAATTATCTTTTCTTTAGCCAAATGTTCAAATAGCTCCTTGGAGCTGAGAGCAGTTTCCGGGCAGCCTGTGAGCACCACCTTGTGAAAGGTCACCCAAGTTGTGCCAGTGTTCTGATGTCCCCTAAACCTTTGTTCACTGTGGGTCTCCCTTGCACACTCCACTCATGTTACTACAGGGCAGGGACACCTTCCACTAAACCAGGTTGCTTCAAGCCCCATCCAGCCTGGCCTTGAACACTTCCAGGGATGGGGCGGCCACAGCTTCTCTGGGCAACCTGTGCCTAGTGCCTCACCACCCTCACAGGGAACCGGCGTTTTGAGGTGCTGGGGGAGCCATCCCCAGTGAGCTCCTCCCTCTGTCTCCTTGGAATACCCGAGTTGGTTTTTTTCTGCCTGAGAAGGGTCTTTTTGTGCCGCCTCCTCTGGCCGGAATCTCCTGAAGCTGAGAGGCTGCTGAGGGTGGTGTGATGCTCTGACCTGCCAACAACAATTCAGGGCTGTGTTTCCTTTCGGAAAATGCATTTGCATATTCTCTATTCGCTTTATTTGGTTAAATACATTTGAAAAGGCAAAAGCTCTGGGTTATTGAGACTAAAGAATGGACTGTCTGGGGGCTTCTTCCACTTTAACCCTTTGGAACCTTGCTCCAGGGTCTTGGAGGCTTAAAATTTCCAGGAAAAGGGATTTTAAGGCTGTTTTTGCAGGGGAAGGAGGCTGGAGATCAGGAAAGCCCTGACAGAAGTCAGCAAAAATGTGCCACATACCTTCAAACTGAAAATTCGCTTATGTGCAGCCACAGACAGAGTTGCAGAGAGTTTGCAAAATTTAGCATGAACAGAAATGTCTTCACAGTGACTTGAAAGTACCTGCGAAAACAGGAGAGAAAAGCAAGTTACAGCAGTGTCAGGCACAGAAAGGTGCAGGGTGCTGCGGGGTGTGGGATCAGCAAAGGGAACTGCCTAGAAACAAAAATACAAATAATCTAATTGCTGCTTTAGTTAACAAAATAAAAAACCCTGAAACAACAACAAAGATCCTGAAACATAAACTCTGTGTTTAAAAACATTCAAACAACGTAACTGCTTGTTATTACTGTCAGGAGGAAAAAAATGTTTCAGTGAAGTATTTTATTTGGAATATTTAAGGACATCTCAAATCACAGCCCAACCACAGATTTCTCAAAAATCCTCCATGAGATGATGCCAAACCTCTCTTTTCCCTCATTTTCTAGCACAGTGCCAGGCCCTTGCTGCCAGGAGAACTGGAGCTGGGTGTGGGATGTGGTTGGGGTCTCTGGTTGGTGGGTGCCAGCCCTGTTCACATGCCAGGGTGTGGGAGGGACTCCCTTGGACTGGGCCAGGACATGACCCCCACACCTCATTGTATGCTGCACCCACCATGCTCAGCTGCAATGTAGAGACTGTGCTTCTGGATGCCTGTAAAGTGTTTTAAGGATGACAGCTGGGAAGAGATTCATAAGCAATAAATTCATCATCCTGGGTTTATTTTTGTTCCCTTGCCATCAGCTGGCATCCCTGTGGTGTAAGGAAATTGAAGGCTAGAGGGAGAGGAGGCAGAAACACTTGCCCAGTAACATCATATTAATGTTCATAATTATTGAATTAATCCTCTGTTTGTGCTGTATGCTTCCTTCCTGCTGCTCTTTGGAAGTGGTCAAAAATATAGGCTATATAAGCACAAAAGCATAGTATCTGACTAGAAGATACAGGAAAGAAAAGGAGACCACTAAAAAGAAACACAAGGCAGTAAAGTTCCCCTTTCTTACACATTATTTGAATTAGTGGCTGGTTTTTATTTCTACTTGAGGCACGATTTTCCAGGGATAGGCCTTAAGGAATGTAGAGGTACCGTTGGCAGATTTCTGTTCTGGAACTGAAGCTATTGCTCAGCTCAGGTTTATGGGAATGTCCTGAAAACCGTAGCAGCAGCTGGGGTTTTTTTGAATTATCCTCAGAATTTTGAAGGGTGAAGTGGGATTTTTCCATAGAGCAATGAAAGCTCCCAGTCTGTCTGGGCTCTGTGGTTTCCTGGTGGTACAGGCTCATTCAGCTGCTCTGATGACTCTACATAGAGTCATAGAATAGTTTGGGTTGGAAAGGACCTTTAAAGTTCATCTCGTTCAAGCCCCCCACAATGAGCAGGGACACCTTCAACTAGACCAGGTTGTACCAAGCCCTGTCCAACCTCACCTTGAATGTTTGCAGGGATGAGGCATCCACAGCTGCTCCGGGCAACCTGTGCCAGTGTGTCACCACCTTCATTATAAAAATATAAGTCCTTATATCTAGGCTGAATTAACCATCTTAGTTTAAAACCATTACACCGTGTCCTATGCTGTGTTCTCCTGGCTATAAACAGTAATGTTTAAAATTCAACCTTAGTCTGTGTTTTTCATTAATTTTGATAAAGTATAAAAGCATAGAGAGATTCCATAGGTTACTCTGTTTTATAGGACTCCTCTTTAACTTTATGTTTGACTGGGAGCATTAAAACCACTGTGATTTATTGATTTTTTTTTTCCTGGATGGGTCAGGTCCCAGCCAAATCCCATAGAGGTCCATTGAAGTCTTTCCATTGATTTTACTGTTAGTTGGGTGCCACTGGGCTTTAGACTGAGCACAAAAGGTGAAGTCTAATTTCTTTTTTACTAGTATAAACATCCCTGGTACTTAATGCTCTAAGGTGAAGGGCAGTTTGGAGCAGATTTCTACAGAAGCAGAAGTCACCTAGGTCTTGGTTTAAAGCTTCAAAGGGTTTGGTGGCTCCTATTGCCTTGGCAGGGTGCTAGATGCTCAGCATCTCTGTGCTCAGCCCCACCAGCCCTCAGCCTTCTGTTCTGCAGGGCACAGCTCACACATCTGCAGGAGGATCTGAAAACAGACTTGAACTGTTCTCTGTGCTCCCATGCCAAAGGATCTCAGAGCAAATACCTGTTTATGGAAAACTGCATGCTTTCTCTTGGCTGTGAGTCCAAAAATTGAGGTTGTCTTCCCATAAAGCCCTGTCCCCATCACTCTGCCCTGCAAATTACCTGGCAGAAGATCCCGGGGCAGGGGGAAAGCTTTTATTCCGTGTATTACTTAGTGTATGCTTACATCATTTTTCCCCTTAAGGTAGGCAGCCCACATCCAGCTTCCTCCCTTTGTTCTCCCTCAAGTATCTCCGATGGTTGTTTCAGAGAGTGAGTCCGTATACAGTACATACATGCAAGGAAAGCAAGACGAGAAAGGGAATTACTGCTCCGGGTATTTACAGAGGAGGTAAAAAGGTCAGACTCTACCATGAAACACGTTTTACTGAATCTCACTACCTGTGCTGAGGGTATATTGCCCATGGTGAGCTTCCTGGTGGTAGGCAAGACCAGCCCTTACCAGCAGGAGCTTGAAAGAACAGCTCCATAGCACAGTACTTTGTTTTTAATCCAGTATTCCTTTGAAATCAGTATTCCCACATCCCCTTTAGGGCATTTCATTATGAACACAGATGTGCAGAGTCTGTGGGCTACCAGCACGGAAGTACCCAGCCAGCCCAGGGCTCTTCACACACCTGAAATATTCTCCTGACTACAAAGTTTCTGTCAAGCTGTGGCTCATAAGTAACAAAGGGGCAGGAATCTGAGCTGGTGAATGTTGCTGAGGTCCCATTAAGACAGCTCTGTGATGCTGATTTGCACCTGCAGACCATTCAGTCTAGTACTGCCCTACCCTGGCAATTGGATGAATTTCCCTGATTGCAGAACACCCCCCATGTGATCCAAAGGAGTGATATTTGACAAGCTTGCCTGAAATCTCATTAAATAGTCTCTTCATTCATGGGTGTTAAGTGCTCTTTTAGAGTTCTTCATTACTCACTCCACTATCACAAGCAGAATTTAGAACAGGTCAGACAGAAACTTTATTAACTATGGTAATAGAGAGTGTTGAGACAGCCTCTCTCCCTCTGCTCCCCCCTCTTCTGCCAAGCGGTTGTGGAGATCCAGCCAGGAAAAAAAAAAGGACTTGAGGGAAACAATAGTTTCAGTGTTAATAAAGCCATATATCCAGCCTCTGGAAGGACGGACTGCTCAAATGCCTTCCTAACGGCCAGAATTCTAAGCAGGAATCGAACAGTAAATAATGAACAGTAAATAACGTGATGATATAGAGCAAGGGCTCCCAGGGGCCCAGGGGTGGCACACCCATGTTATCTCTGCTCAGGAGTGGGGAGTTGGAAACTACCAGACACTGTTGGCTTTCAGTTGAAAGGAATGTTCTTGCAGTTAAGAGAATATCTCAGCCAGATCTCTCAAACGTAAATATGAATCATTTACCATGACAAATGAATTTCAAAGTTCTGGTCTTGTTATTTTCAGTGTAAATTAACAAAAACTGTTTGGGGCTGAAATACCAGGGTGTTGTGTTTTTTCTTTAAATATATATAGCAGTACAAGGATGATGTTGGCAATAGTTACTCTCTTATTATTTTATTGATTCAGGTGATTTGCATTTATTCTACTCTATCATCGCAGAATGTTTTGGGTTGGAAGGGACTTTTAAGCTCATCCAGTTCCAGTCCCTCTGCCATGGGCAGGGGCACCTTCCACTAGACCGAGTTGCTCCAAGCCCCGTCCAACCTGGCCTTGGACATCCAGGGGTGGGGCATGCCCAGCTTCTCAGGACAGCCTGCTTCAGTGTCTCACCACCCTCACAGGGAAGGATTTCTTCCCAATATCTAATGTAACCCTCCTCTCTGTCAGTGTGATGCTGTTCCCCCTTGTCCTGTCACCATCTGCCCATTTAAATGTTTGCCCATATCCGACCTATGAAGTTTCTAATTCAGCAGACCAGAACTGGTGACACAGACCTTCTCAGTGTCAGAAACGTTCTTCTATGATGACTTTTCCCAAAGTGAAAAAAAAAAAAAAAAGCCGTTTCTAATTTTAAACTGCACATTTACAGGAAGGCTTTAGTTTTACACCCAAAAGCCTTGCTTCGAGCCTGTAAATCCTCCAGTATGACAGAGATGTGTGAAAATACTGCAATATTCAGGAGCGAAGGGGGTGAGTTTTTCCTCTCTGGAAGGCGACTCCCACCAGCGGGATGTGGAACCTCAAGGGTTACAGCGGGCACCGCTGCTGCTGCGCTAATACAGCCTAAGCCGATATTAGCCAAGCTTAACTTCTTTCAGCCGCTTGCAGATGGGAGGGGGCGGGACGCCCTGGAGTCAGCAGTTCTGTGCGGGGACCGGGAGGGCAGAGCCCGGACCATGAGCTGACCGGACACCGGGGGCACCGCAGGGACCGGCGGATGGTGAGTCCCGGCGGCGGTTTCATTATGGTTATTGAAATATGTGTCAGGAGTCCGGGGGGGATCCGAACGGGATCCAGGAGCTGCGCCCGGGCAAGGCTCGGGTGAGTCTGGCAGGACCCGGGAGGCTCCGGGCGGGACCCCCACTCCGAGGGGCTCCGGGAGGGACCCGGGGGTCCGCAGGCTGCACCGCAGCCGGGCTCCGGGAGGGGCCCGGGGGTCCGCAGGCTGCACCGCAGCCGGGCTCCGGGATGCCGAGCAAAGCTGAGTCGCAGAAAGCAGGGCTGCTGGAGAGCTGCTGTGCAGAGGGACCCCGGTGCTGCCGGGGGTGGGCGGGCTCGCTCTGCGGGGGGCGATGCGGGAGAGCCCGTGGCGGGGCCGTGGAACGGGGGCACTGGCACTTTCCTGTTGTTGCGGGTGTGTCCGACAGCCCTGCGGGGGAAAGCTCCCACCCGGCTCTGGCTGGAGCTCCCAGCGCTGTAGGCAGCGGGCTCCGTGGTGGGCTGCGGGGCTCCAGAGCACGGGGTGACAGTCTTGGGGGCCGGGGACCCCCCCGGGCACCCCTGGGATCAGCAGTGAGGGCAGCTCTATCCGCACCCAGCTATGTGTGGGGGCAAGGTCACTGGGATGCAGAGATGGAGCCTGGCGTCGGGGGCTTCCCCAGAGGGCTCTGCCCCTTTGAGTTCATTGCCCCAAACTCTTGACCCCACATATCGGGGCTTGTTTCCCACAGCAGGAGCTCTGCGGAGCCCGGCAAACTTGTTTAGTTGTGGTTGACCTTGAGTCCTGTGTTGAGTTTTGGGTCCCTCACTCCAAGAAAGACACTGAGGTGCTGTAGTGCGTCTAGAGAAGGACAATGGAGCTGAGGAAGGGTGTGGAGCACAAGACTGATGAGGAGCAGCTGAGGGAGCTGGGAGGGCTCCATTGGAGAAAAGAAGGCTCAGAAGGGACCTTATCACTGTACAAAGGAGGTTGAAGCTAAGTGGGGAGGTTGGTCTCCTCCAAGCAAATGGAGGAACAAGATGAAGTGACCTCAAGGTGTGCCAGAGGAAGTTTAGGTTGGATATTAAGAACAGTTTCTTCACCAGAAGAATTTTTCAGCTCTGGAAGAGGCTGCCCAGGACAATGGTGGAGTCACCATCCTTGGAGGGATTTAACAAACATGTAGATATAGCACTTTGGGACATGGTTTAGTGGCAAGCTTGGCAGTGCTAGGGGAATGGTTAGACTCCATAGTCTTAGAGGACTTTTCCAACCTAAATGACTCTGGGATTCTGTGACATCCTGCTGGTTTCTAGGTTTTCTGTGTCTCAACTTTCAGCCACCCAGACTCAGTGTAGGCTCTTTGCAATGTACGTCTCTGCCTGAGGGGTCTCCCTGTGCTAGTGACAAAACTTGTCTTTGCCAAAGCTATGCAACAGTAGTAGGTTGCAAGCATTCAGTGTACTGTGTGATGTCGTTCCTAATTCCATGCTGTGCATTCACACCTTCCTCAAGCACGGAACCATGAGCATGCACCATCCACATGGGAAGAGCCTGCTGCTGTGTTGGGTGTGAGAGTTCATGGGGCTGCACCCTAGTGTCAGGGACAGAACATGAAAACCTTATGTGTAGCCATGAAATCCCCTATCTGAACATCGTGTGGTTTCTTGCTTTCTGTGTTGTGATGTTATGTGCCTTGTCACTGGTGATCCTGTCCTTTGGCATGCTGGGGACAGGGAGGGTTGGGGATGTGAAGAGAATGGGAAGATGATGCGTTCAGTAGTTTCAGAGGAAGATGGAGGGTCCTTGCCTGCTCCTGGAGGTGTACTGTGTGGCGGGTCAGGAATGGCTGGGGTACAGCTGCAGAGGTGGCTGTGTGCATTGTGGGGCCTCCTTGGAAAACCTTCTGCCCCCGGGCAGTGAGAGTGCCCCTACTGCCTCGGCCCTTTCTGCAGTAATCACTCTGGTTTTACTGACCTCATGCAAGAGAGAAAATTCAAGTTGTGTTCCTTTAAAAGCACGGTGATACTCTCGTGCACAGAAGAGATTATTTTGAGAGGCTCTGGCTGTTTGCAGGCACCGTGTTTCGGTGATGACCGGAGGCTACTGGCGCAGGGCCCAGGCAGGCAGAGGGCACGGCAGGAGCTGGCAGGGCTGTGCAGTGGGCAAGGCTGCTGCTTCACGCTGCTCCTGCCCTGACTGCTGTCCCTGCCCCTGTCCCCCACCTGCAGTGTGAAGGGGGAGTTGCTTTCCTTTGGATTTTTGGCATGCCGCCTACCTCTTTATTTTCTTGCCCCTTACTGCGCTGCAAGGTTGCCAAATTAGCCTTGAACAACTTGCAAGGCTGCCTTCAGTTTCTGGTTTGTTTTGGGATAAAACCTGGAGCAGATTCAGGCAGTCATGTTCTGTGTGCACAGGGTCTGGATAAAACTCTGCTCTCTCCACGTGTGCTTAACCTTTGGGATCCCCTCACTCCTTCCCATCTGTACAGACAGGGTCCTTTAGAAAAGCACTACATCTACAGGGCCGGGTTGGATGGAGCCCTGAGCAATCTGACCTAGTGAGGGACATATCTACCCATTGTGAAAGGGATGGCTGGATGATCTTCAATGCCTCTTCCAACCCACACCATTTGTGATTCCATGGACTTGCAGGGCACTTTCTTGGTAATTAACCTGGTCTAACTATGATCAGCTTACTGTAAGTGAGGGATACAACTGTATTTGTTATAGCTAGTGACACTACTGTTACTTTTTTGTAAGCTCCCATTTTTGATGTCATTTTCTTGTTTCAGTTTCCAGTGTGACAGTTGTAACACTGTCTTCATGGGCATGTGTTTGACACAGAGCTGGCAGAGGCTTTCAGTCCTCACCTTTTTCATAAGATTTTGCTTTAACTGCAGTGGCAGGTCAGTAAGTATTGGAGCTCTTTAAGCTGTAGTATTGGCATAAGGAGAATTGCTCCTTATAATAATAAAGGCAGCATTTAGCTGTGATATGGTCCAAGCTGTGAGGTCTCTCTCTCCATCTGCAGCACAAAATGAAAATCTGCAGTGTGATAACACACAGGCAGCATCCTGCAGACAGCAGCAGACTAAATTTCTAGGATCTTCGTGGCCAGAGGCAATGCCAGCTGCAGTCTGGCCCACTTAGCCCTCCTGTGAACACTTGTTACATAACTGTTGATACTGTAGAAAGAACACAAAATTGAAGTTTGACCAAGTAATGTTTTGGTCCAGTCAGAGAGACAATGCAGGCTAACACCTGGCTTGGAAGTGGTATTCAAAACATTCCTGTTCTTCCCTATCCTCTGCAGGACTAACTCTGGGCATGCTACTGTGTCATGTCTTCAGCATTATGGAAGGGTTTCTGTTATGAGCTTGTTCAGTTTTCTGTGTCACTTCGGATGAAGCACTCCCATGCTTGCCTGAATGCAATTGGCTGGCAGGATCCTCAGAGTGTTATTCAGAAACCACTTTATTCTGGTACTGCTGCCAAAACAAATGGCAGCCATGAACACAAAGACGTTTGCAGCTGGATCAGTACCTCTGGACTGGTGCACAAATATTTGTGCTGGTGCCTGGGAAAGGCAGGGTGGGTGTGAGAGTGATGGAAGGGGCAGATGGTCAGGAGGACTCCTTGCACTGGCAGGTCTGGAATATGTTGGGGCATCCCAGCCTGTGTGGACTCTACTGAGCTGTGCTCCAGGCAGGGATGGAGGTGGGTGTGCATGGGTCAGGGAATCATGCAAGGAGGACGTGACCCCACCCTGGCACCAGGATGCCATCAGATCATGGCAGGTGGGGATTTGTTTGTAAACTAACCATTTTTTCTGATACTATAGCAGAACAGTTAGTTCTGTGCCAACAGCCATGTGCCCCACTGTGGGCATAAGGCAGGGGAACCCTCATGGCCCTGTCCAGCAGTGGTGTGGGTTGGGGTCACCCATCCCACCCTGCCAGAAGCCAGCAGGAATCAGACCTGTGCAGTTTGTGCATGCAACAGGAGAGTGCACAGGGCCAGGGCTGTGCCTTCAACTGTCGCTGTGTCACTGTGACCAGTCTCACACAGTGACCCTCCAGATGCAGCCAAGGGTAGGCTGTAAATGGTCGTGGAGAGCTGGGAACTGGTAGTATAGGGACTTCCCTGCATGTGTGTCCTTGTCTGGAAGTGACCTGCTGTGGGGACAGCAAAGCAAGCCTTCAACAGCCAGGGCAATGCACGCATGTGTACCAGCTTCTTCCCTGCCTGGCATTTCACCCAAAATCTCCTTGCCTCCACCCAGCCATGGGCTAGGGGCTAGGTAGAGTGAGATGGCCACAGAGAGCCTGGCTCTGGCATGTTCATGTGGAGAGACTGAAAATGAGCCGGGCAGTGAGCTGAGGAGGGGAGTACATCCCATCTGGGTGCATTGAAGTGTAAGTCTGCTTGTGGTCCCTGCAGCTCTGCAATGCCCAGCACTGACACAGCTGCAGAGCCTTCAAGTCACTGGGGTTCTTAGCAGGACAAGGGCCTCTACAGACAGTACTAAGGTTTATTTAAATCCAGTATTTAAAGGCGAATATCAAAACTTTACCTGGCAACAAGCCATCAAGCTCTTTGTGAAGCACCTTTGCATCTCTGCTCTGCCAAGCCAGCTGTCAGGGGTGCAGCTCCCTTCTTCCTCTCCATTCAGTGCTACTCTTTGTACTCTGCCCCAGATAACTATTTTATGCCATTCTTTAATGCAAACAAACAGCTGTTTGTTTGCTGCCTGACACAGAGTATTCAGGAATCATATAGTATATGGGGCAATCAACCATCAATGTCACTAAAAAATAAAAAAAGCCCAAACCCAACAAATCTGATTCTTCACAAGAACTGAAATTTACAACTGTTCATGGTTACTTCTGGGAAGGGGGGAACTTTGCAGGTGTTCTGTGAGCAGTGCCCAGAAAGGAGTCCCAGCCCTGGCAAAAGCAGCCCCGCAATGCAGTGTCAGGATCCAGCCCCGTGTGACAATGCCAGCAGCACACGGCACTTCAGCATGAGCCCCAGCAAACATGTGCAGGGTTCACTGCCACCTGCAAGCTTTGCCATAAGGCTGAGGGGCAAATACTCTCCTGCTTTAGTCACCTCAGTGGAATGCTTCTGTGAATCTATGCTGCCTGTGAGCCAGGGAAGCAGACAGGAAGGGATCAGGCTCTGGTATCCCCAGACGGAACTTTGCAGCCCCTGTGCTGATTTTGGCACAGTTGTGTGAGCAGGCTTCAGAGAGCTGAAGACAGAAGAAGCAGAAAACCCCACAACTTTGGGGGCTTGATTTTCCTTCTGGCTGGGTTATGTTTTAGCTTAGAGGAAAGGCCTGAGCCCACTTGGGGTGAGCACACAGAAGCTACACTGGCACAAGGGGAGCAAGATTAATATGATGAGGGGGATAGGGTTGCAAAAATATCCCATGTACATTTTCCCATCTGAACTCCATCCTCTGCAAGCTCAAGCTGAGGTTTTTAGCCTGGTCAATGAGACCTCATGACTCTGGCTCATACTGGTGCTGGCTAAGGTTTTAAGGATGTTTCAGCAGTTAGAGGAGGTCTTTTGTTACTGTGTCTTAGGCAACTGAGAGACTTCAGAGATAGCAGAGTTTTTCCCTTTTGGTAGGAAACTTAAAATGCTTGCACGGGCTTCCTGATGCTTTGTTACCCAGAGGAGTGACAGATTTGGACCAGATTCCCAGTCATGGCTTTTCCATATGCATGAGTCATGGTGGCTTCTGAGGGCTGCTGCACCTCTCTGCTCAGGGGTGCAAAAAGTATTTTTAGGTTGGTCCACGTGTTTGAGCTGTGCTGAGTGGGTAAGGAGGTGTGGGAGGGAGGATGAAGCTTTCCATGAGGATTTGGTATCAGTGGATGAAGAGGGACCCAATGCAGAGGGATGAGGATGAGTTGGTGGTCCGTGCATGATTCTGAGCAAGGGGCATTTCCAGACAGCTGGGAGCTGGATTTTGCTGCCTGAAAGATCTCAAATGTCTCAAGTAAGATCTCTGCACAGTACTGAATTATTTATTGAATAATTTCTCTTGACAAGGGACCAATATGCTGTAGATATTTTAGATGCTTTAAATACTTCTATTTACGTATGATTACTGGGCTCTTTCAGGACATTGAGCTCCTTGTTAGCATTTTTCCCTCTTTAGTGGATGCTTGCAAAGATTTTGTGTTTTGCAAATGCATTTCCCAGCAGCACAAAGCAGGAGGTAGCAGAGGCCACTGCTGCTCCTCCAGATGCTTTGCGATTCCCATCCTTTGTCTGTGCCCTACCTTCAGAGGTGGGGTTGTCAGGAAGGTGGATGGAAGCTGGAGGGTCAGCAAAGCCCCTGAGCCCAGTGCTGTGGTCTGCCACCAGCTCCGTCCCCGGGAACCACAGGGAAGTGTGGTGCCATTGTCACACCCAGGCTGTTAATGCACCAGTTACTTACTCAGAGTTTTTTAAGGAGTTAGATGTCTCTACAATAAAGCTAGTGGCACATGGTTATTCTGCAATTAGTGCTGTTAATCATCAGTCACCCAGAGTGGGGGGAAATGCTACATTTTATATATATTTTATATATATGCATGTACACACAAGCATTTACATCCACACATGCAGATATATAATTGTATGTGTGTATATATCATATATAAATGGGACCCAGTACTTTAGCTGCCTTTTCTCTGAGACAGTTTTTCTGTCCTGAGTGTAACTGCCTGTCTCTCCTTAAGAAAATAATACACCACTGGGCCAAGTTTATACCACAGCCCCAGCCACATGCTGATGCTGAACTGGTCTCTTTCATACATCTTTGTGCTCACTCACTCATTCAGTCAGTCACCAGAGGTCACAGGAAAGCACGGCTGGCCTCCTTGCCATGAAGTTTATTTGCCTTATTCTTCTCCCACAGATCCAAGGCTTGACCCGGATGCAAAGCCTTTTTCCATTGCGGATAACTCTGCCTTGCTGAGTGGGAGGGAGGGCACTGGGAGGGGGTGAGTGAGGAGGCAGGAGCGTGGGCATTGCTTCAGTCCCTGGTGGCATTGCTGCAGCCCCACGTCTGCTCCCATGCCCCAGACCCTGAGTTTGGGGTGCACCAAGCCTCTGGCTGGCTCTGCTGGCATGAAAGCAATTTGAGCTAAAGAGGCTTATGTACCATTGAAACCCTGTTCTTTAATAGTCTTGTTGGCAAAAGGCCCATGTCACAGATTGGATGGGTCTGATTCTCTAAGGAAAGAGAGAAGGATATTCGTTGCTAGTAAAAATAGAATACAAAAGTTACAAACTGCTTTCATAACATTTCTTGACCATGGGGTGCTTCTCTGGTGTCTGCTCCCTGGAGAAGTGTCACAGCCTCACAGGCACTGTGTGCCTTTCCTCCCTTGTTTGCTATCCATCGCCTCTCACCCTCTCTTATGTTGCCTGAGCACCAGCATCATAATCCAAAAAAAGCAATTTTATCACTAAAGCAGTTCCTTTTTTTCCCCCTCTTTTTTTTCCCCTTCCCAATTATAACTCATTGAGTTATAGTGGAACCATAGTCAATGAGGACAAATGTCTTGGCTTTGAGTCCTCGATTATTTGACCCTGCAAAGAATTGTGTGATCTAAGTAAAACACAGTAATTGTGGTTGTGCACTGGGGAGGCAATTATTTTGCTCAGTGGGTAAAATTAAGCACCTATAAGAGTTCGGTTTGGTCTAGTTTTGGTAGGTAGGGGGCATTTTTCTAATGGAAAACACAGTTTTGATGAAAATGCGCTGTCCCAAAAATCAAAGCAGTGATACATCATGTGGAGGCTGTGGGAGTTGGCTTAGGGTGATGTGTCTGAAGGTGAGAGACATTACATGGGGAAAAGGGTTATAGTGAGATAGGTCAATTTAGAGGAGCAAAAGCAGGTATCATTTGAGAAGGGTTTAAGTAGTATTAGCCTTGGCTTGATCAATAACCCTAGTAATTGCTGAATCCCAGGTGTGGCTGATTAACATTTGCAGAGTACAGAGGATCCCTGTACCTGTATCCAGGTACATGTGGTGGGTCAGGCCTGAGGGGTCACCCCTGCCCAGGCTGCTCTGGAGAGATGCAGGACGAGCAGTGAAATGTTTTGGGTTACTGTAGTGGTAATGTCTTTATACCACAATTGCATGTGTGGGACAGAAGCTGTTAGGAGTCCTGTAAAACTGCGTGAGCCAAGTATTGCCTATCTCCTGCTTCATTTTGAGGCTGCTTACTGGATTTCCACACAGCGATTCTTTTATAGTTTCAGATACTTCTGATGTTCCTATTTTCCCCTTTATGTTTATCACACCCTTTATTCTTTCTCAAGCAGTTTGCAGGCTTGCAGACTGCCTGGCTTCCTGTCTCACAGCAGAGTTGTTCTGTAAGGTTTTCGGTAGCTCTCTGTAATGCCTAACCAATACCTAATGGCATTTTCTCTCTATAATTAACACTGGCTTTGTCCTGCTGTAAAGTGTGGCATTGCCATTTCCATAAACACTATAGTGTGAAACCATTAAAACAGAGAATAAATTGACCTGATTTCAAACTAGTTGAAAATAAAAAGGTGGCCAAGTGCCATGGGTTTTCCAAATTTTCCCGTTTAAGTAAAACAAATGAGAAAAAATCTGCAGGTTTGGATTAAACTGGATATTGCATTTGTGGCTGAGGCGCAACACAGTCTGTTGTGGGAGATCTCATTAGATCACTTGTCTAGAGAGATGTGAGCCCAACCTGCTGCAGAGTGGCCAGTGTCCCCCTTCCTCACCTGAGCCCAACCCACACTGGCCTCAGGATGAGCACTGAAGGCTCATCCAGCTTCTCATCCTCTGTGCCCACACAGGCAAAACTTGTGGAGCTGCACAGCAGAGGCTGACTTGGCATCACCTCTCTGGTTTTAATTACAGCAGTGATTAGGAATTCACAGCCCGTGGTGTCCCAGGAGCTCCCTGGCCAAGCTGGAGAAGGTCAGAGGTACCTGAGCTGCATTTAATGGCAGGGGCTCCTCACAGGCTTGATGTCCCACTGCATGCTGACATGGAGTTTGGGGAAAAAGGAAAAATAATAATGATTATACTTTGCAAGCAATACACAACATCCCCAAGTGCCTCTGCCTGCATGGCTGTGGCAGCCTCTGTGCATGTTTTCATAAGATGTTAATTATTGCAACAGCTTCCTTTAGATAAACAAATGGTTTCCAGTGTTGCAGTCTGACTAATAGCTTTATGTGTCCCTGGGAATGCTAATGCTCCCTTTCCCCTTGGTAAATGGAGACTCTCTTGTAGTGACATAGTCATAATTTGAGTGCCATTTGTTATTTGAATCCCTATCGCAAAGTCCCCTGAGCCTTCTGTACAGAGCACTAGGCATGTTTTTCTTCTGCACAGGAAGGTGAGGGAGAGTGGTCCAAGTTTTGCTGGGTGCTTCTTTGTGCAAATCTTCTGTCACTGACCCCATTTCAGGAAAACAGCTATAAATCTCAGGGTCTGGGCTCTGCAGAACTGAACATGAGAAAAGAGTTCAAAAAGCTTGTAGTGTTTCACTGGAGTGAAATCCCTCTAAATCTGCCTCTCTGGATTGAGATGTTTTAGATCCTGCAAATTCTGTTTCCTCAGTGAAATGAGTGAGCAGCCAGTGCCGTAGCCAAGGACACGCATCCGAGGTGACTGCCAGCTGACAGGATATTCCAGCTTGCTCTGAGAGAAGCGGAAGGTCTGTGGGTTCTGAGCCATTGCACGTCACTGCTTCATAGCTCCCCACTGCAAATAGTTAATTCTCTCAGACATATTGAAAAGCTGCTTAGTTGGGTTTGGTTTTCTGCTATGAAGTCTAATGTAAATAGCCTTTTTTGTGACTTGAGTAAAGGGATGGTAATGGGACATTTTGCCCATTTTCCAGGATAAAATGAATGACCCGCCTCTTCCCCATCCCACTGTGAATGCAGGGGAGCAGGAGGATACAAATGTCCCAAAGGAGTTGTTCTTCCCAAGCAGGCACTGATGGAATGGTAGGAAGGATGTGATTGCAAGGCTGCACAGGACCAGTAAAATTTTAATTGCATAAGGTATACACCAGTAGTTTGAGGCTGTTCCCACACTGGCGTATGTCACTGAACACCATTGACTGGAGTTACAGAATCACTTCCAGCAGAAAAAGATGAAAACTAAATTGCACAAGAGAGCTGTTTGTTACCAAAATAAATAAATAAGCCCTATTCCAGGGGTGATTGCTGTGAACACAGGCTGGTGGGTGACCCGGAGCCCAGAGTCACTGCTGGCTGCCCAGAGGCTGCACGAACCCTGCTCAGCCCAGACCCAGGCTGAAAAGCTCCCCTGTGCCAGGCACCCCCAGCTCTTACCCATGGCTGTGCTCTCTTTGCACCTCTCCAGCACTTCTTCCTTCCGCCAAACTACCTTCTTTCTGTCCTTCCTTGGATATTTGTTTCTCTTTTCTTTGCCATGGCAATATTTTAGAAAGCTGGTGATGTGAAGGGCCGTTTGGAATAAACGGAAATGTCTGTTTCCATGTACCACATGCATGGGTGCTCTGCTCTGCTCACTGGCACCCAGAGCTGCTTGCTTGCGGGGAACATGCACTGTAGCATGGTGGTGGATCCACCTCGGGCAACAGAGCTGGGGCCAAGAGGTAGCAGAAATGGGGCACAAAGGTAACAGGAATGTGGAGAAGGGGTGTGGAGAGCATCCTGCTGCTGATTCTGGGCCTGAGGTGACAGCAGCAACTGCTTGCTGTGCACTCTGGGGTGCAATGAGTATCTCAGCCCAGCTGTGCTGGGTTTAAATTACTATTATTTATTTTCCTCATCACATGAAAAATGTACTCCAAGAGCATGTGACCACGAGGTGCTCACCTGCTTGTCTTGACTTGTCAGAAGAGGCTGCGATCAAGGCACCCCTGACTCTGCAGTGCCAAAACTGAGTGTGAACAGAAATTGCAGCCCTGACTCTCATGATGCTCCTGTTGATGCTATGAGCTCTAGATGTCTGTGGATGCCCTCTACCCAGACAAATGTAAAGGCCTGGTCCTGCTTCCCCCCAGGCAATTGCTGCAGCTGAGCAGGACAGAAGCAGCACAGAAGCGTGTGGCTGTAGCCAAGCATCCCCCCATGGCAGTGCTGTTCCCACAGGCACCTTCCTAGCTTTCCACTTTCAACTTAACTGCACAGATGGATACAAAACAGCACTTACAGGCTGCTGTTGAGGGAGTAATTCCCAAGATTTCAGTGTAACCAGCAAACTGGGTGGCTGCTTTTGGTGGGACAGGCTGTTTCTGAGAGCAGACAGTCTTAATTGGGACTTGCTGAAATGCTTTTGCACAAATAGGCAATTCATCAGTAAATGAATAGCTCCCTTGCTAAGCTCTCCCAGTTTTTGTAGTTAAAGTGTGTTTGTCAGGCTGCTTTTCATAGTCTGGTGTTGAGAAATATTGAGGGGAGAAATCAGTACTCTGTCACAGTTCATAGAACCATTTTATCCCAGAATGGTTTGGTTTGAAAGGGACCCTAAAGCTCATCCAGTTCCAACTGCCCTGCCCCAGGTAGGGACTCCTTCCATATACCAGGTTCCTCCAAGCTCCATCCAGTTTGTCCTTGAACACTTCCAGGGATGGGGCATCCACAGTTTCTCTGGGCAAACTGTGCCAGTGCCTCACCACCCTCACAGTTCATCCTAATATCATTTCAGTCACTTAGTATTTTATCACATATGGAGATTTCTGAAAAGATGCTCAAATCTCAGGAGAAAATTGCCTCTTGTGTGGGTATTGCCAGTAACATCATCTGGATGTGATTAATGGAGGGTTCAACCATTCTTGAAGAAGCTGGTCGTGGTCCCAGAGGGTTTGCACAGTCAGGAGTTCTCTGGGAGCAGAGGTGACTGTGCGATGCTGGGCCAGCATCAGGGAGCAGCATGGGGCCAGAGGAGTGTTTAGGTCAGAGCCCTCAGGAGGAAGATGGATGACACTGAACATGGGTTCTGTGTCACTGTCCCCTTGCTGCTGCCCTCACCACTTCATAACCTGAACGTGAGTGAGGTTAATTGTTTGTTATGTTGGTTTTTTCTTGTGCAAACTTACAAACCTGCTCCAGAGCCTGGTGCGAGGGGTGCCCTCCCGTTCACCACCTGGCCTGTGCCAGCCCCAGTGCTTACTTGGCACACACACAGGAGGAAAGCTACTAGAGGGTAGTCCTGACCTTCAGGACCTCAGGGTAGTGCAACCCAGACACTGTTCCCAGGAGGAAAAAAGCTGGTTTGTGTTAGTGGTGCCATTGTGTGGGAAGTCCTGGCTCCCTCATGGAAGTGAAGCCATGTAGCTCCACAAACTGGAGCGAGGCCAGAGGGCAAGAGGGAAGGGGCTGCCTGGGCTCATGTGGCTGAAAAACTTTTTTTTTAAGACCTTGACTCTTGTGAAGTCATAAATAGAGCTTTGGGAAACCTTAACTGTTTGTATTCCCCCTGGGCATCACCTGCTTGGCTCATCCCTCAGAGGGCTGGCTGATACTGGAGACTCCCCAGTGGGGAGTTGATACGGGGCTGTCACTGTAAACAGGAGTTATTTAAAATGTTCCTTGTGTACTCAACACCCAAACACGAGTCCTCTGAGGACAGCCTGACCTCTCACTGTGGAGCAGCGAGCCATCTGCCCGGCTCCTTCTCTCTGGTGGCTGTTTCTGCATGTGCAAAAGAGAAAAGCAAGGCAACCTGTTGCAGCAGAGTCTAGATCGATGCCTGATCCACAGTGTGACCTTGGCTTTCCCAGGAGCAGCTCCCACTCTGTGAACTCAGCACAACCAGGCCATCCATGCAGTCCTGCTCAGTGAAGGCAGAGAAAGCTCCTGGCAGCCCTGAGGGGTCATAGCTGAATCCCAGAGCTTGTCCTAGCATCTCTCACTCCAAATAACTGCAGTTGCATCACCTCCTGTACATTGGTACTTGGTTGTCTTTAGGGAGTGAAATGTCTGTTCCTGCTCACTCTGCTATGGATGCTTCCTCCTTTCTTCTATCTCTTCCATAGATGCTGTTTTCCTCAGTTAGAGTGGCTATTGACAGGCAGCCCCACGGCTCAGCAGAGCAGGGTGCCTGTGATGGCTGGTGAGGCAAAGCATGTTCTCCCCTTCCCAGAGACCTGTGCAGCCCCCGCCCATCCACGGCCTGATGTCACCCGACCTGACCCGTCCTTCTGGCTCTTACAGAGTTTGCCATTTCGCTGGTGGAGAAGATGCAGGCTCAGGAAATCCTGCGGAGCCTGCGACTCCCTGAGTTCGATGACCTCAGCCAGTTCTTCCGCAACCTGCCGGCCACGGCGCTGGTGGGCATCGGTGCCTTTGCAGCTGTTGTCGCCTACTGGTTTGCCAGCCGGCCCAGGGCCGTGAAGCCACCCTGTGACCTGCGCATGCAGTCAGAGGAAGTCGAGGTGAGGCCAGGGCAACCCCGGCTGCCTTTCCCTGAGATTTGCATGCCTGGAACTCATAGAATGGTTTGGGTTGCAAGGGACCTTAAAGATCATCTCATTCCAACCTCCTGCCATGGGCACTAGACCAGGCTGCTCCAAGCCCCATCCAGCCTGGCCTTTAACACTTTCAGGGGTGGGGCAGTTGCAGCTTCTCTGGGCAATCTGTGCCAGGGCCCCACCACCCTCACAGGGGAGAATTTCTTCCTAACGTCTAATTTAGACCTACTTTATTTCAGTGTGAAACCACTACCTCTTGTTTCTGTCCACGTGCCCTTGTAAAAAGTCCCTTTCTAGCTCTCTTGTAAGTCCCCTTCATTAAGGTCTCCCCAGAGCCTTCTCTTTTTCAGGCTGAACTACCCCAACAGTTAGCATTTCCTCATAGGGTAGGGGTCCCATCCCTCTAATCACCTTCATGGCCTCCTCTGGACTCGTTTCTACAGATCTATGTCCACAGGGGATGCCAGGAAGGCTTTGTTGTTGTTGTTGCTTCCATAGTTCCCCAACCTCATCCTGAAATCAGCCGTGTTATGCACTGTGCCAGGGATCATTTCACCCCTTAATTCACCTTTTTCTGTAAACTGAAAAACTAGAAAACAGCATGTTAATATATTCGCTTAGATTTTCAGTAAAATTTTGGTCTTAGTTTTGCTTAACCATCTATGGCCAAAAATTAGAGGCGCTGCCATTGCATGGGAGAAATAACTGAAAGGCAACAGCTGGTGAGACCAGATCACTTGGCACTCACCCATTGCTGAGTTTGGTGCTGTAAACTTGGTAATAGTAAGAAAAAGTAAACCTGAATCCATGCTTAGAGGCTGAGGAGTTACTAATTTTTATGCTTGCAAAAGACTTTAAAGTTTAATGATGCATCTCTGTTTTAGAGAACAGAAATATTTCTGAAAATTGTCTTTGCTTATTTTAATATCTGAAAGTGGGATGAGAATTTTTAAAGCCTTTTTGTGATGTTCCCTCTAAGACGTTATTGTCTTTAATTCCAACAGCTTTTTAAAAGGGTGGGAGGAATTTACATTTTTCAAGACAGTTTTTCCCTGTGGTTAGGGCTTTAGTTTGTTTTTTCTGGCTCCCAGCGTAGTCCCGGTTTGGTCATTCTCACCCTGGCTGCCCACTCCTGAAACACCTCTGCTGAGCTCATGCAGTGGGGGCTGGCCTCTGCCTTAGTCTGTCCTTCATGTTGGCCTGGATGACCTTGTGGAGGTGCTCATGGTGCTAGTCCTGGAGACCTGTGGAGCCCAGAGCAGTTGCTTCCCCCAGCACATCCCCACTCCGTTACTTCCAGATCCATAATTCCTTATTAAATTCCCCTAGGAAATATCAACGAACTCCTGTGAAAATTAGCTGGGTCAAGTGCTCCTCTATGAGCAGAGTGTGCTCAATATTCCTGAGGTGCTGAGGTCAATGTCCCCCCCCTCACATCTCTTTGGGTCTTGGGGCAGGAGGTGGTCACAGAGGTTTTGTCAGCACTTGGGGAGTGTGCTACTTTGTGTTGGGAGTTTCCCCTTCTCCCACCCGTCGAGCAGTGCTGATGGCTGTGTCACCTGGTCTCACGCAGGGCCTGGCTGGGGCGCGCCGCTCGGTGATCGGGGACAGCCCGCAGCTGCTGACGCACTACTACGATGATGCCAGGACCATGTACGAGGTCTTCAGGAGGGGATTCAGCATCTCTGGTGAGAGCACAGTGGTGAGGAGGCCTAGGAGCAGAAGCTGGGAGAGGTGGGGACCAGGCCATGCAGATGTCCTTAGCCCATGGTCAATGGTATCATCACAGAGCTCTCATACACTTGAAGACATCACTTCCCACTCCAAAAAGCCATGATGACTCTTCCCTGCTCTGTCATAACTCTTTCTGTGTCTGCTGTTTATGGTGTCCTGCCTCATTGGATACAACAATGTCACGGTCAGATTATTATTTCTGGTACCATAATGTCATGGTTTGATGTTGGCCGAATGCCAGGCACCCACGAGAGCCACTCGCTCACCCTCCCCTGCCACAGCTGGGCAGAGGAGAGAAAAATTTAATCAAGACTTCATGAGTTCAGATAATGACCAGGAGAAAGCACTCCAAGCGCAAAACAGGCTCAACTTAAAGGTACAAAGTGAATTTATTACTAACAAAATCAGAGGAGGATAATGAGAAGTAAAATAAGCCCTTAAAAACACCTTTTTTTCCCTCAATCCCTCCCTCCTTCCCACTGACAGTGCAGGGGACAGGGCATAGGGGTTTTGATCAGTTCATCACTTGAGGTTTTCTTCCACTGCTCAGGCAGAGGAGTCCTTCCCCTGTGAGACCGCGGGGTCCCTCCAAAGGGAGACAGTCCTCTGTGAACTTCTCCAGCGTGGCTCCAAATCTCACGAGCAGCAGTTGTCCCAAAACTGCTGCAATGTGAGTCCCTCCCATGGGCACACAGTCCTCCCAAAACTGCTCTGGCGTGGGTCACTCTTCCACGGGCTGCAGTCCTCCAGGGACAGGCTGCTCCAGCCTGGGAGCTGAGGGCCCCTCTCTCTGCCAGGTCTCCCTCTGGATCACAGCCCCCTCCAGGCATCCACCTGCTCTGGTATGGGCACCTCCTCCAGGGGCTGAGGGCGGACCTCTGCATCCCCGTGGACCCCATGGGCTGCAGGGGCACAGTTGCTTCACCATGGTCCTCACCAGGGCCTGCAGAGCAATCTCAGCTCCAGTGCCTGGAGCACCTCCTCCCCCTCCTTCTCCATTGACCTTGGTGTCTCCATTGTTGTTTCCCTGACATGTTCTCACCTCCTCCTCTTCTCTGGATAGAAAAAACTGTGCCCTCCTTTGTTTTGATTTTCTTCTTAAATGTGTTATCACAGAGGTGTTCCCAGCCTCTCTAACTTGCCCAGCCTTGGCCAGCAGCATGTCCATCTTCAGAGCCATCAGGGATTGGCTCTGATGGACATGGTGGAAGCTTCCAGCAGCTTCTCACAGAAGCCACCTCCATGCCCCCCTCCCCACTACCAAAAACCAGGCCGTCCAAAACCAGTACACATAAAAAACTCCAGTGGAACTGCACATATTCCACCCCACAAGACAGGGGTAATTAAAGGACTCGGTAGGTGTGTGGAGGAGTGGATTTCTGCAATTAGGTACTATTAGCAAATTATTCAAACTTTTCAAATTTGCATCCAGTCACACACTGCTGCATGTTGTTTTACCCTCCTCCAGAGCAGGCTGGGCTAAATATAGCAGTTTTCACTTTTTTTAATCAAAAGGCAGCGCGAGCAGTGGGAGCTAGTGTTTGGGATGAGGGCCCTGATCAGACACTAATGCTCATGTGACCTTTGGAGAAGTGTCTTTTAATGAAGTTGTTTGGGGCAAACTGCTGCTGTCAGTGGGGAAGATTGAAGCCGTTTTGGGGATCCCAGCAGCTTGTCTCCCATCAGATGCACTTGTGTGTGTAATTTGCTGGGGATTGCTGTGAGAACCAACCCAATAACTATGGATTTACTCCTGGAGGGCTCCCCTACATCATGACCCCACTTGTTAACTCCTGGCACTGCCCCCCGTAACTCATATCTCTGCTTGTGTCTTTCAGAGAATGGTCCCTGCCTGGGGTTCAGGAAACCCAAGCAGCCCTATCAGTGGCTGTCCTACAAGGAGGTGAGCTGGAGGTGACATCTGCTGTGCATCCTCTTCCCCTGCCCAAGACAAGAAGGGGTGTTGGGGTGTCTGTTGGTGACACACACCTTAGACCAGGAGGTTGCTCATGCACCGTGTGATGCTACCTGGAACCCCCACCTGGGCACACCCATGGGTGTGTCAGCTTTCAGGGGCTGGCTCCGTGCCATGAGCCCATGAGCCCACTCCTGCAAGCAGCACTGAGGCACTCTGGAGCTATGGGGCATCCCCAGCCACATCAACTGCTAGTCAGCTAATGATGGTTCATGCTAAGACAAAAATTTGCTATTTGCTATTTTTAGGTAGCAAATGCAATAATTTGAGACCCTCCCTGTAAGTCTTTGCTTAATTTGGTATTGTTTATGCTCCTCTTTTTTTATGTATTTTTTCCTCTCCAAATTCCAGGTGGCTGAAAGAGCAGAAGCTCTGGGTTCAGGCCTTTTACAGCAGGGCTGCAAGCCATCCACAAAGCAGTTCATTGGCGTCTTCGCTCAAAACCGTCCAGAGGTGAGATTTTAAGTCCAAATTGATATCGTATTAATAATATTCCTGGCCTGTCAGCTTGTTCTCAAGTTATATGTGCTCCCATGGCCCCTTCTCACCTTTGTGCTTCCCTGTCCTCCTGCAGTGGATCATATCTGAACTGGCTTGCTACACCTACTCTATGGTGGTGGTTCCCCTGTATGACACCTTGGGTCCTGGAGCCATTCAGTACATTGTCAACACAGGTAAAATCAAAACTGATGTGATCTTCTCAGAAATCAGTTTTGTTGCTCAGAATGGTTGATTTTCTGCTTCTAAAAGACAGATGATCATAGAATCCTAGAATGGTTTGGGTTGAAAGAGACGTTAAAGCTCATCTGGTTCCAACTCTCCTTCTTTGGCAGGGACACCTTACACTAGACCAGGTTGCTCCAAGCCTCATCCAACCTCGCCTTGAACACCTCCAAGGATGGGGCCTTGTGAATATTCTTGTTGAGTGTCTTAAATTCACTTAGAGAGGCTCCTGAGGAGCCATGTGTCCCTGTGCTGGGTCAGGGTTGCCTCTGCTGCATTTTCCACATACCCAGTCGGGCATAGCCGTGGATAGGGGCTGCTGTAGATGTGGGAATTCCTCCATGGCCACCCACTCCTGTGCTGCTTGATATTTTGTCTCCTAGGTTTTTTAATCCATGTAGGGACCAATTTTAATATTTTGAACTGAATCCCAGAATAATTTTAAATGTCAGCTACGGCTTTGGCATTAATTTAGGTTAGCTAAGGTTGCATTCTTTTCTCATTTTTCAAGAGAAGCATGTGTTATATGCTGGGATTTCTGGAGTGACTATCAGAATTGATATAGTGTTAGCTATGAGTCAGAGTCTTGCATTAAAAAAGATTTACTGCAAACAGCTCATTTGGCTGCTTTTCTTGCAGCTGACATTTCCACGGTCATTTGTGACAAGCCTGAAAAAGCCAGGATACTCCTTGACCATGTGGAGAGGAGAGAAACACCAGGCCTAAGCTCCATCATCCTGATGGACCCATTTGAGAAGGAGCTGACAGAGAGAGGGAAGCGCTGTGGGGTTCGCATCCAGACCATGCAAGAGGTGGAGGTGAGTTTGCTCTCCCTCTCCTTTTACTATTTTTGTAATATCTGTAAAAAGACAGTACAATGTACAGGGACTTGTGAATTGCGTGGCACATTCAGTGCCTGGAGAGCACAAAAGAGCAGCTTGTGGCTGATAATACTGATGCCTGGTGCACTCGCCTCTTGGTGTTATTCCTTGTTGATAGCAAAGCCAACATTTCAAT
This sequence comes from Orthonyx spaldingii, assembly GCA_013397795.1. Taxonomy (NCBI): domain Eukaryota; kingdom Metazoa; phylum Chordata; class Aves; order Passeriformes; family Orthonychidae; genus Orthonyx; species Orthonyx spaldingii. Next base: position 431,574 of record VZTJ01001887.1, on the reverse strand, counting down.
TCTTTATCCTCAAATATGCTATCAACTGCTATTTAAGCTTGAGAAAGGGGTTGTTATATGAGACACTGTCCTCCTACATGCAAGCTACAGCCTCACACTTGTTTGAAACACCCTGGATGCAGCTCAACTAACCCAAACACTACTTGAAATCCAAGGAAGGCACTGCAGTTAAGGCAAGAAATTCAGGATAAAAAAGATGGCCTCAGAGCCAGCTAGGAATTTGTCTGCTTTAGCTCACACTCTCCCTTAGTGGTTTGCAGATTATTAGCAAGTGGGTTACCCTGCAGGAATTAAAGTGGAAATCACTTTTGTTACTTTAATCTCTTCCAGGACTGTGGCCGTGAGAGTCGACATGTGCCTGTGGTGAGTGTTGGCATGTTGCTTTTCCCATTTACAACTGTAACAGAAGGGACCTTAAAGCTCATCTCCTTCCAAACCCTTCCGTGGGCAGGGGCACTTTCCATGGGTGCTTAGACCAAGTTGCTCCAAGTCCTGTCCAATCTGGCCTTGGACATTTTCAGGAATGGGGCAGCCAGAGCTTCACTGGGCAACCTGTGCCAAGGACTCACCACCCCTGTAGGGAACAATGTGCAGTATTTGCTTTATTCTCTCTACCTGGAACACATAATTGAGATAGCTCATCCTGCTATGAACATATTAATGGGACAGTAATTAAATGCCTTTGTTAAGCTACCCTAATTCCACTACCTTACCCTGGTGGCACTGGGAAAATGTCTCTGTAACCTTCATTTTCTGCTGGGGCTTCTATAGTTCGGAAACACTACTTGGCAGTATTTATATGGGATATTTTGGGGAAATTGCTTTGATATTTTTCACTGGCTGCTCATGCGCGTACAAAACTCTCAAAAGCAGCTTCTGATGTTCAAGCTGTTTGTTTAGTCATTCATGACCCAAAATAGTGCATTTATGGAGTGGTGCTGAGAATACAGAGATGCTGCTGGAAATGGGAACAATGAGCAGCTTTAGAATCTTGTCCCCTGTTGTGGATTTTTTTCCAGCATTGATCTGGAAATTGACAAATTATCTCAAGTTGTCCCACACATCTACAGATATAGGTGGTGGCCTGGAAAATACTGGCTGCAAGACAAATATTCCACCAAAGTCTTCTTACACTAAAGCATGCCCTTAGTGCAGCTGGAGCACAGCATAAAGGGAGCAATAGGGTCTGCATCAACTTAAGAAACCTGGTGAAAAGAGTTTAATTATGGTTTTTTATATTTGTTGAGGGGAATGATAGCTTTTTATGTCAGAGGAGAAATATAATTGGTTTGATCTTTAGGTTTCTACAATGTCAACAGTCTCTACCTTCTGCATTTGACTGATGTGATTTTCTTATTCTCCTTTTGTATTTCTAGCCTCCTCGACCAGAAGATCTGTCAATTGTCTGTTTTACTAGTGGCACTACAGGTAAAAGAGGCATTTTAATCTTGAAATGTTAGAATAGCTTCTGAAATTAATTATTAATCCCACCTCAATACATGCAAACTTGCTGTTATACTGATATGGCAATGACATTTCTAAGCATTTTTAATATTTAAGAATATATAGGTATATATATTTCTGTAGATTTCAAATTAAAATTAACAATATATTTATTTTTCAATAGAATTCTCTGACATATGCTTTGCCAGTATGATTTTTCAGCTGTCTGAAAATCCACTCATGTGTTTGCTTCCCATTTTGCTGTGTAGTTGTGAAGCACTTGGTTGATTGGTATTTATCTTTTGCAAATGTTTTTTTAAAAAAAATACCCAAGTCCCTAAAATGTGGTTCCACAGCTTTCCATTCTCTGTATCCTAAGCACATTGGTGTCTCCACCCTCACCAAGGTCCTTGTCACCTCTGTATCCTCTTCTGTGTTGCTCATGACACCAAGTGCTGGGGAGGTTCAGGATGAGCCTGGGCAGCCCCCATCCTGGTGCTCATGTGCTGCTGGTCCCTTTTTCTTGGAGAGAGGAACAGCATCATTTTCCTGCCTGTTCTTAGCAGAGGCAGTGCTTTCTCCTCTGTCCAGAGCCTGGTCTTCGTCAGCTGGCAGGAATTTCCTACTCTTGAGAACTCAGCCTCTGTAACATCTCCCTGAAAGCTGTATGGGCAGATGCACAAGGCATAACTGCTTAGGAAACTGCTTTTACACTTGCCTGTGGGGAAGGTCCATGCTCCAGGGACTGCTGGAGCAGCTCTTCCAGATCCACCTGTACTCCTGGGATTGCCTAATGCTTGGTCCTACCCCAAAGCATCCTCAGTTTGGTCTCAGCGGAAGATGCTCAGGGTCAGGCTGAGCACAAGGGAACACCTTCATCCTTCACCTCCCAGAGACGACTGGTGCTTCAGACCAGGTAGGCAACTGCTTTATCAACTCCAAATACAAGCTCAAGATGTTTTAAAAGGGTTTGGGTATTTTACCTCTGTGCATGGTCCTTAGTTTTGAAATTTGCACTTCAGAGTGCCCAGGGCAGAGCACTGAGGGAAAGGTGCCTGTGACTCTGCTCTGTCCTACCACTGAGAATTCCTAAGTGGGAAAGACTGAACTCAGTGCAGCCACGTACAGAGTGAGTGCAAAGTGGCCAGGCACAGATGGGAGCAGTAGGAAGCTGAAGGGGCCATGCCATGGTTACAGCCGGACACAGTGCGTTTGTGTGGATGTTCAAGTGCAGAGCAGTTATTTTTCCAGTCATGTTTTTGTTGATATTTTCATTTCTAAATAAGAAATTCTGCATAGAGGAGGTTTTTTTATTTTATTTTTTTTTAATTTGCAATGCAATCATGGGCCAGTTTCTGATTTTGTGCTTTTCTTAGAAACATGCCCAGAGTTACAGAAACAGGACAACCAGGAAGTTCATTTCCCTTCTCCCATCCAAACCAGAGATTTCCAATTTTGCAAATCATCTTGAACTGAACTCTCTCACAACAATGCTTTGTGACCCATAAGCCCATCCTCTGCTGCTGCAGGACTTTGCACATCACTCTCTGCTTTTTCCAGAGGTTGCATCAACACTGTGGTCTGTTTCCCACATTGTGCTTTGATGTAAAAGGCTTGGAGTTTTATATATATATATATAGCCCACGTAATTTTTAGTGACCAGATTTAGAATTTTCTTCCAAAGTATATGTTCTCTAGGGCTTTTCCAATTCCGAAGAGCTCTAAATACTTTTGTATGGTGTGAAAAAAATCTCTGCTGTAGAATTTGTCACCTGAAAATTGTAGAATTGGAAAGAATTCCCTAGAAGCAGACTTTAACATTTGCTTCTCTTTGATAGGACCAGATGCCCCAATGCCTCCCCAGGGAGACAAGAGAGGCTGAGGTTGCTGAGCTTGGATGACAAGAGCAACTTTCATGGTTGTGCCAAGAAGCCATTAGCACTTGGAAATGGGCCAAAGGCACACAGATGTCCCCAAACTGTCAGGATACAATTTTTCATGTTGGCTACTTCAGAGAAATCAACTGTCATTCCTGAAGGATCCACCGGTAACCAGGTGGATAAAAATTGCTTCCCAGTGGTTTCTCCCAGCCTGGCAGTGCATGTTCCTTTCTGACAGAGCTCCTCAGGGGAGGAAAGTGCTTCCATCCCAGAATGCTGACAGATCACACCATCATATTCGTGCTGGAGCACTTGAAAGACACATTTGGCAATGTGGGAAATGTTCTTCTATTTTTTAAAAGGTGGTACTATTGCTTATAAGAACTGTCAAACAAGCCTGGCACCAAGATAAGGAGGAATTGACATTCCCAGGCTATTAATGGATTCCAGGGCATCCATTCCACAACAGGACACTCACTGGGTCTGTCTTTGTGAGGAGATTCAAACACGAACAGTGTTACGGAAATGGCATTGATTTTTTAAATAGAAAAGCAGCATCACTGCCAACCTTCTTCTCTCAAAGTGGTTATTCTGGGAAGGGGCTCACAGAAAGGGGCACCTGTTTTGCTGGGTTAACTCTTAAAATAGAACTACTAAGGAAGGCTGAAATTTACAGCAGTCCCCCAACCCAAAAAGCTGCAGCTGTCCAATAGCAGCATGGTTTGTTCTGGATTTCTCCTGGTGGAGGCTCTCCTGGCTCCAACACTGCTGCTCTGCTTAGACACCATTATCACTGCAGCCTGTCTGGGATGTTGAGCCTGGCAGGAGGAATGCAGAGGAAGGAGCCAGGATATTCACACTGCTTCCAGGCACGGCAGAGATACTGAATCTGCATTCAAGTCAGAGGTGGAGTGAGTAAATGAGTCAAAGGTCTGAGAAATCTCATAGAATCACAGAACAGTTTGGCTTGGAAGGAACCTTTAAAGCATGTCTAGTTCCAGTTCCCAGCCATAGGCAGGGACACTTTCACCTAGACTGGTTTGCTCCAAGCCCCACCCAGCCTGGCACTGAATACTTCAAATCCTTCCAAAAAAAGTCTGAAGAATTTTGTCAAGGTGCAGGGACCAGATCTGTGCCAGAGGGCACAGTTTTGAGTTTCCAAACCAGTACTGAGCACAACCTCTCCTCTGGTGCCTGAGCTGTGCAATGCTGCAGGAGCATGGCTGCTTCTAGAACTGCAGGGGCTGACCACACATATTTGGCTGGACACAACTCAGTAACACAAGTGATTTTTGAGTTGTGGTGTGTCTGCACAACTGACACCTGTTCATGGACTTTTCTTGAAGCCTGGATCCATGTGTGCACCCAACTGTGAAAATCACCTGCCAGGCTGATTTGGCGCCCGTGAGCCTGCTGGTCCAACACGTTAGGATGGGAGCGGCTGTGGCTGGCAAAGCTGCCAGCTTCACCCCTGAGTTTCGGATGAGGACGAGACCAAACCAGCTACCTGGGCACCGTGTTCATCTGCAAGTGTTTGGGACTGAATTACTCAAAGCACTTGGAACAGCAAATAGGGATAATATATTGTGTTAAAAATATCCTGGTCTATTGCAATAAATGTATGCAACAACTGCTACTGCTGTTTGTGCCTGCCTTTAATTATTTGGGACATTGATGTTGGTGATGTTGATGATGCTGGCAGGGCACAGGGCTCAGTGCTGAGTGTGCCTGTGTCTGTGCCCATGCCCACACTGGAGGGCTGCCAGCAACACAGCCTTCAAACTGCTCTGAAATGAGAGGATTAAACATATTTTCCTGTGCTGAAACATATTCACAAAACACCACGGCCTCCTCCTAATCTGAGGAAGGCAGAATGAAATTCTGGCTGATTTACCATTTTGTTACATTAACTGCAGGAGCTTTGCCAGGCTGCTTGTTCCCACTGGGGATACCCGGGGCACCTGCAGGTAAAGCTCCCTCAATCTGCCTCCGCACAGAGCAGCAGAAGCTACGTGGCAGTGGTGTGATCGAATTAAAACAATCTGCTTAAAAACATGTTGGAGAGAAAGAGGCTGGCCCTGTAATCTTTCTTTGAGCTGAGCTACACCTTCTTTTCAAAGCTAAAGCCTTGGAGGGTGATGAAAAGGGACAGTGCTGCGACAGGAGGACGTGCAGAGCCCTCCGTGCCACTGTTTTGTGAACGTGGAGGTTCCAGCCTGTGTATTTGCTTCTTAACAAACCCTGTGTTTTGGTGTCCAAACAGATATGAAATGCAAGAGGTGTACCATGGTCAGCTGAGAAAGGAGGGTAAAAAGGCAAATATTGATGGTGCTGAGGTACCTGCTGGTGGTGGATGAAACGATGCAGGGGCAGTGCCCAGCTCTGGAACACAACACAGGGGCTTTGCTGGCTCCCTAACGGGTTTAGGATTGTCTTCAAGACACCTCTGCTGCTGACACTGTTCATGACTTCCCTTAATTACAGTCTCAAAGGGTCTTCTTGTAGCCTAATTTTTACCTGCACTGCTGTCTGCATTTCTCACATTATCCACAGTACTGGCTAAGTCAATGTATAACAGCCTTTTAAATGGTGTTTCTTGGTGTTCAAGATCATTCTTAGTCAAAATCTGGATGAAATAAATCCTCCCAGGAGAGGCTGGAACAGCCAGCCAGGCCTGATGGCTGTGCTCATTGAGAGGCTTCATCTGAGCACTGTTGGGCTATTTCTGCTGGAAGCTGTTTCCCAGGGTCTCCAAGAGAAATATTTCTGTTTACAGTATCATTTTATTAAGTTTTGAGTTTGCAGTAAGGGTTTTTGGTGCATATTAGTGCTCAGAAATGATGGTGAAAATTACATGTTTTAAAATTCAAGAAGTGAACATAATATTTTAACAATTTCTTGTTATGTTTTTTTTTGTTAAGTTTCTGAAAGTTACCTTCTGGCTTATCTTTTAAACTCCCTCTCTGTTTCCTTTCAGGAAATCCCAAAGGTGCTATGCTGACCCATGGAAATGTGGTGGCGGATTTTTCTGGCTTTTTGAAAGTGACAGAGGTGAATACCCTGAGCTAGAAAACATTGCCATATACAGAGTATGTGGGTTAAACTGTGGCCCAGCACAGGCTGGAAGTATGCTCTTGCAGATAAAAGTTGACATTTTTCCTGCTCAGAGGGCCAAATTCATGGGAATGGAGCAAGGCTGAATCTACAGTACTGGAGGGCATTAAATCCAGCCCTGCCTCCCAGGCTCTGTAGGGCACACAGGGCTTCTGAGAAGCAATGCTGACTCCTGTAAATCAATTAATTAACTCATTTTTAAGAATTAGGAGGGCACAGTTGCAACTGGTGCCTGAAGAGGAGTTCAGGCTCCTCTTGTGCTCTTTTGCTCCCATTATGCCCAAAAATGTCATCATTTACTTGAAACCTCTCTGCATACAAAGTGTGTGTGTGTATAAATATATATAAGAGCATACATTATTTTTTACAAGAATGGTTAATGGTTAATTTCATTGATATTCCAGTATATCTCAGTTTTTGTTGTCTCTAATAGAGCATAGTGCTGGCCAAGTGCCTTTATAATATGTTCCATACAATGTGTAAACTCATGTTTAGAAACAATATAGGAAGCAGAATCAGTTTACCATAGTAAGAATTTTATACAGTTTACATAGAACAAATGTAAATAATTTAATTTCTGGTAGTGAACAGGCAATTCTATATAGTAGTTGCATTCACATGGGGTGGACAGTTGGTTACCTCATACCCCTTACTGGTCTTGATGTTGAAATTACTGCAGTCTTATTACTTTAATCCTTGAACTTTCTGAGATTTCCAGACTACTGGTGTAAAGAAACTCAGACATGTGATGTAAGAAATCCCACTGAACTCGTATGTTCCAGTGTTTTCAGGACTGTGCCTCCACAGAGTGCAGGATGAAATGCCAGTGCTGCAGTGAGCCCTTGGGCATGGAGCTCTCTGTGACTTCAGTGGTAGCAAGAGGCACAAATGAAAGCTGAGGCGTGGAGAGACCTGAGCTTCAAAGGGCAGGAACGTTTATTTTGGAAGAGCACTAATTTAGAGCTAAGGGAACTTGGCATCTTCCAGGACTGGTGCATAAAAATGGATTTAGTGTTTGCTGATGGCAGTGGGACTCTGATTACAAAGGCACCAGATTGAGACCCAGGTCTGGTATAAGTGGTTGTAAATTCGGTATCTCCAGTCACCAGAGTATTGCTGGCAGAGGGTAAATGCCTGTAGCTGATCCACAAGATTTGGGTAATGTCTGACCACAGTAATGAAATTGAGCAAAGTGCAAAACACTTGAAAGTAGTATAAATTAAAGAAATAAAATGAGACGTTCTGTAGGTTTGCTGTTTACAAGTTCTCATGGTAGTTTTGCTTAGTTCAGTGATTTTTACAAATTGAATGTATTTTGAAGTGAGTCCAGAGCTTTATTATAAGGTTGTTCTCAAATACCGAGAAGTTGTTTGCATTTCTACATTTAACTGGACAACTGTGCCAACTGTGAAATGCTATTCAATGTCATAATTTTGGTCTGATTTAAAACCAAATTATTTTGTCTGGGCCCTTACAGCAGTATTTTTGAAAAAACCCTGGTTGATGTTAAAGGTTTTGCATTACTGTGCTTGCAGAAAATGAAGCCAAATTGAAATAATGTATAAATAGATCTGCAGGACCTAATGGCTTCATTCAGACTGACAGACACAATGATATGAAATGGGATGCTGAGAATACCCACTTGGTGAGTGATGTTTGGCTTCAGTAGGTGATGGTTGGGAGGCCATACCCAATCTGACCAGCCCAGATTTAACCTCAATAAAATATTCCCCGAGGGAGGAACTCCTGTGTCTGCCTGCACTGTATCCCCGGTCATGGGCTATTGATTCCTTCTGAGCAGTGGTTATGCAAGTGGGTATAGACTGTTAATACTGTGAGCTGATAGATTTTTACACGCATTTTCCACCAACCACTGGCCTTGATGCAAATTATTGGGTAGTCAACCTTTCAGTTTTTCTAATCCATAATATTGCAGCAAGCTGTAACCTAGGAAATGCAGGTAGAAATGTTATTTTCTTTTGGGGAATAGGTTAGGTAAGGCTCTTGAGGCCTTTGTTTATTCCAGTCTTCAAGAGAGAGTTAAAAACCTGTCAAAATCAAGACTTTGGCCACATTTTTTAAAAAATAATTTGTCCAACCTTCTCTTTCCCCTGTCTGTGGGACAGTCATAATGCCCTTAAAATCACATTTTAATCACTTAAAATGATGAGAAACACTAACAGAAGTAATTAGTTTTTGAAGCCTAAGATGAAATAATGAGTTTTTTCAACACATTCTGATTCAAATCAATGATTAACCAAAGGAAAAGAAAAATAATCACTAACTTTGACTGTGATTCTTGAATGGGCTCTATGCAATGTGGGAAAGTGCTACTCCTGCAGAGCTCTGCTGGTGTCCAGGAGACTCCTGCAGGTTAGCACAGGGATCCTGGGGGCTCCTGCAGGTTTGCACCAGGATCCAGCTGTCTGCACACAGCTGAGAGCACAGATCAGGGTCTCGGCACCTCCTGGTAGAAAGCAGTGAATAAAAATTGGATTCTCCATCAGGGTGAGCCTCCATTCCCAGCGTGAGCTGTGCGGATACGATCTGCCTTCTGCCAAGGAGAGCCCTCTCCGTTGCCCTGTGTGTACATCTCCGTGCTCTTTACTCCTCCTGCTAACTGAGCTCCATGATGCTGTGGCTTTAACGCTTCCCTGTGTCCGCCGCTCCCTCCTCTCTTGACAAGCTTTACCCTTTTGCTCCTCTGGTGCCATTTTTCTTTTTATTGTTTTATGACTTTCTTGTTGTCTTCCTGTCAGTGTTTCTTTCCTTTCTGTCTCCCATGCCCTTCACCTGCAGAAAGTGATCTTTCCGAGACAGGACGATGTGCTCATCTCCTTCCTGCCTCTGGCTCACATGTTTGAAAGAGTTATACAGGTAAGAAACCTGCCTGAACTGACGAGGCCTCGTGGGGCTCCTTGTGTTTTCTTCCAGAGTCAGTGGTCTCCTACTTGTGAGGATGTACACATTTCCTATTTGCCTTTAGCACACATGTTTGAGAGAATGGTACAGGTAAGGTTGTGGTGTCAGTGGAAATCATCTCTTTTCCACGCAAACAAACAAACGAACAAACAAAAAGAATAAAATACTAAATAACCAGTGATATCTTGTAGCACTAAAAAAGCTTGTACTCCAGAAGTGCCACGTGCATAACACCAGAGCCATGGTCTCAGTGACAGGGCTGTGAGTCCAGAGTGGTGCCAGAAGAGTTTCCCAAGTTCTCCAGCTTACACCTGGCTCAGGGATTGAAAAATAGCCCTTCAGCAATGAGCCAAACTCATTGCTCATTCAGCTCATGGCTACTGCTGCCTGAACAATCTGTGGGACAGCTTTTCAAAGCACTCTAGGATGAGGTGTCATGTGAGTCAAGATAATTTCATGCCATTTTCTACATCAGCTAAAAAATATTTTTTTGCATAAATAACATGATCTGCAAAAAAACCCCCAACTTGGCAGACACTGAAAAAGAGGAAGCTGAGATAGTGGTGTGAGACACGTGATCCTCCTGGCAGGGCAGCTCGCAGTGGACTTTCACTGGAGCCTGTGTCCCCTGGGAATTGTGGCAGATCCAAGCACTAGCTCTTGCCAGCCCACAGAACTGACTCCACGTCCCTTTTGGAAAAAAAAAAAGGGTGATGATTTGTGCTGCAGTTAGTGAGTTAGGCAAGTCAGATAACCACATCAGGTCTCCTGGTCTCAGAAGCTGCAAACTTAAAATTGACCCAGTATGTGAAGATTGGGTCTGGATCCAGTAGCAGCTCTGTACTTTCTCAGGGAGTCCTGTTGCAGGCTGAAAGCATACTTCAGACAAGCATCTGAATATAAACCTCCCACTTCTTAGTAACATCTGTGTGAGGAGTAATATATCTTTTCCCTGTTAAAAACCTCACAAATCGGAAGTGAAAGCCCATGAAAGATTTGGAGAATTACAGCACAGCCTTTCTCCACTTGCAAGGCAAGTTGGTCAGTGTGCCAGCACTGCTAAGGCAAAGAAGAATATAATTATTCAAAATTCATCTGATGGTGGGCGGAAAGAAATTAGAAACATTGAAAATGCTTTCATTTAACAGGACGTTGCTGTACTGATAGGGACAGCCTCCAAAGGATGTCCAGGTTTATCCTCCCATCTGAAATCTTATAAAGATTGTTTCAAGAGGGCTAAAAAGTAATTTTGAAAAGCATTCTGAACAGCAAGTACTGCATCAGTGTCCCTAGTTTTAGCCAACATTATTAATTCTTGGAATTTACAGTTAAAATTATACAGATACATTCTTTAAAGCTAAAAATTTCAAGTTGTTATTTTCAATTCCCAGTGAGCACACTGGTTACATTTTCTTTTTTTTTAAAATTCATGTGCAGTGTAAAGCACAGATTCAGCAGTGTGATTTTCATTAAACCCACATCACATGTGTAAAATTCCTGTGGTTTCAGCTGATGGAGACAGTCTAACTGCCTGACAGAGCAGTGAGAGCAATCTGGTTAGTATTGCAAATTTTTAGGAGCAGCACAAAAAGATCTGGGTGTCTCTTATGTGAGGAAGACAAGCCCACAAAAGGGAGCTGAAGTTTTCAGTCTACTCAGACAGACTGGGCTCAGCTCTGGCATCACAGGCGCTTGCTGAGGAAGCCCTGACCTCCATGCACTGTAAAACCATGGGAGAGGTGCAGGTCTCCAAATGTTCTTCAGTGATAAAATGCCAGTTTGACCCAGTCTGTGATGGGTCTTTGGCAGGGTTACTGTTTACCAGTAACCAGCTGCCAGTTGGCTCATGGCCAGCAGCCCCCCTGCCCCATCCCACATATGGAGCTCCATTCTCATCTGATTAAAACATCCTACTTTCTTTCCAAGACTTCTGGATTTCTAGTTCCCATACAAGTCAAGCACCTTTTATGAGGTGGGCTCCTATTTCTGGGATACAGGATCAGGCACTGTATTGCTAACGTAGTTTATATTGTTGTATTTAAACAAAACTAAAGTATTAACATCTAAAAATCGGCTGCTGCTCCATGTTTTATGATGTTTCTTACTTTGCATTTCTGTATTGACAATAGGTCCTCATGCTGTGAGCTGCTATGGGAAGGCTGGGCTTTAGGAAAGTTCTGATCCAGAATCTGACCACACTGGGACTTCTCCATCCCCATATGCAGGGGATGAAGGGAAATCCCTTCCAACAGCTTTGATTCCTTGTTCTTCCAGAACAAGTAGCAAATTTGGTGGATGCTGAATTGCCAGTACTGACAAGTGCCCAGAACTATCTGGATATTTCTATTCAGTGCAAAATTTATTGTTACTTATATATGTATTTCCAAAGTCCCATTTTTGCCATATTGGAGAGCAGAAATTCAGGAAAGGTGCTTCTGCGCTTGGGAGGGATGCTTTGCTGTGGGAATTGAAAGCAAAGGGGTTACATGTGTTCCTCTTTCTCCCCATCAGTCTGTAGTATATTGCCATGGAGGGCGAATTGGCTTCTTCCAAGGAGATATTCGCCTCCTGTCTGACGATATGAAGGCACTGCGGCCAACCATCTTCCCTGTTGTGCCACGGCTGCTGAACAGAATGTATGACAAGGTGAGTTCGATTTTACTCTTTTTGGAATAATGGAGTTTATGTCCCTTTAAACTCACGTGGAAGAATTCCCTTAGCCATGGAGATTTCTCAAGCAGATTCACTATTTCTGCCCTGCTGCAGACACAGTCTCATCCTGTGTAACTGACACAGCTCCTCGGTGTGTAAGTCTGTATTATGACTTACACAAACTCCAGACACAGCTATCATGTGTGAATATGAAATCCCTTTGTATTACCCTCCCACCCTGTTCTCTCTAAGCTTACCAGTGACATTTCTAGAGATATGGGATTTTTTCATCACAGAAATATCAGTCAAACCTAGCTGCACAAGGACTTTTCGTGCCCTTCAATCAGGTTTGAAACTCGAATCTCGTTCTGGTAGCAGCAGCTGAAAATCAGGAATTTCGAAAAGTCTTTCAGGATTTAGGCAGTGTAAATGTGACAGTGGCTTTTGGATTTAGAAATCTTTAAAACTAAGGTAAAGGTATTGCAAGGTATTTAAGACAGGTACATCTGGTCATCATGTTAAATCTGTTTGACCAGCTGGGAATATTTATTCCTCAGAAGACTTATCCTCTAAAGACAAGCTTAAGTACAAGCTACTGATTTAATTTTTCCCCAAGGTCATGGCTTCTGGTACTTTTTTAGAGGGACAGGCACTGGGGGTTTCTCATTTGTTGAAGTGGAGTTTGTGCTGGTGCCTGATTAAGCTCAGGTAAATGCAGCCCCCATCACCACATCAGCCACCACTGATACCTGTTCATGTTGCTCATTCCCTGTTACTCAGGTTGCACAAACTTCACTGAATCCTACCATAGAAATGATTGTAGTAAGAGCAGCCCTATCAATCAAAGCCTGCACCACCATCCTCTCTTTTCCCCCCCAAAAGGAACTATGTGTACAACAGGGAATGGAGTGAAACACATCAGTCCTTTTTCCCCCACTAACAAACCCCAGTGTAGCCTTGTTTACCTGTGCAGCAAATGTAACTGCACCCACCTGGCTGGGGGGGGTGTCATGGGGAGAACAGGTGTTGGTGTGCTCTCTCCTGTGTGACACCTCGTCTGCCATCCCGTGCTCCTGCAGATCTTCAGCCAGGCTGACACATCCCTCAAGCGCTGGATTCTGGAATTCGCTGCGAGACGGAAAAAGGCTGAAGTTCGAAACGGCATCATTAGAAATGACAGTTTGTGGGATAAACTTTTCTTTAATAAAATACAGGTAAGTGATTTAAGAAGAGAATCTGAAGTCAAAGAACTCTTGTTTCTTCTAGCAATGACTGGTTTTCTGACAAGGAAATTTCAGACAGTAGGAAAAATTTCTTCATGGGAAGGGTTGTCAAGCATTGTAACAGGCTGCCCAGGGCAGTGACGGAGTTACCACCCCTGAAAGGATTAAAAAAAGGTGTGAATGTGTCACTTGAGGACATGGTTTAGTGGTGAAGATGATGCTGGTGCTGGGTTGATGGTTGGACTTGATGATCTTAGAGGTCTTTTCAAGCCTTAACAATTCTGTGATTCTATGATTCCATAAAGTCAGTGTGGTCCACTTGCCTGATGATGAACTGTGGGCAATCACTACTCACTAGTGAAGAACAGACTGGAAAATGGAATAGAAAAAGGGAACTGAGCACAGTTTGTTGCTCTGTGAAGTTTTGCCATATTTATTTTTGCTTTTTTTTTGTTTTTAAACACCATGCATAATGTCAAAATTTCAATTCTCTCAGGGATAACTTTGCAGAGGAAAATGGAGAAACACACGTCAGGCTGAGATGACATTTGCCACATCCCTCTTCAGGAGCACCAAGAAATCACTAATTTATGGAATAGTGCCAAGAATTTTTTGCAGCTCTCAGACAGAAGCTGTGCCCCTGCAGGGGAGGAATTGATTGTGCCAAACCTACTCCAGGGATGAAATTCAGTAAGGTGGTCATGAAGACAGCAGTCACTGATTAAAGAGATGCTACTCCAAAGTTTTCTGCAAAATCTCAACAGATAGGATTGGATTTAGGGTTGGGTTTCAATTGGGCATATTCAAACCTTCTTTTCCTCCTAGGAAAAGAAGAATAAGGTTGTAAAGAAAAATGCACACATGAATAATGGTTTATCAACCATGAGGAAAGAAATCAGAATGCCCTGCTGTTTGCCACACATCTCAGTAAAAAAAGAGATTAAATTGGCTTTAAACCAGTTTTTTTGGGCTCTGTACTGCTCCAGGAGGCTCTAATTACTTCATTTTTTTAATCGGATAACTTATCTGGAGGCATGCCACTTTATTTTTAACTAAAGAAACTGACTGTACTTGTGGTCTGTGGATTAGTTGTCCTCAGTGTGCAAAGATAGCAAGAGTTCACCCAGCCGGGAGTGTGCCAGGCTGAATATTGATGCAAGGGCTGGCGAGACATGCAGACTCAGTCAGCAGTTATTTTCTTTTGTGCTGGGTTTTCTTTTTTACTTTTAGAATAAAGAAAAGGAAATGAAGGGGGAGAAGAAAGAAGTAAAATGGGATACAGGAATTGATGTAATACCCTCCAGAAATATTTGAAGGTCATCTGCCTTAAAAAAGGGACAGCATTATTTTAGAGGGCTTGGGAAGCAATTCATTAAAACCAACGAGGTGTAAACAAGCAAAGAAAACTGGACAGGGGAAGAGTCTGTTTTTCCCAGCAGTTCCCAGAGCCAGGTCTGCAGCTTGCCCGGGCACAGCAGTCGCAGGAGGCCGAGGCTGAGCAGCTCGTCCTGCCAGGGATATGGGCACTTCTGTACACTCAATGGGATTTTATATCTCAGGAAAGCTTCAGAGCTAGTTCATATTTCCATACATGGACACATCATAGAATCACAGAATAGTTTGGGTTTGAAGAGTCCTTGGAGATCATCTAGTTCCAACCCCCTGCCTTGGGCAGGAAATCCTGCACATCTATCCTAGAGAGAGCATGTTGTGCAAGCTCTGTGTAAGCAATGCTTATGGTTTTGCCATCCATAGTAGCTTCTGATGTTTTCTTTTGTTTCCTCCTGCCACCAAACAGGCAAGTCTCGGGGGGTGTGTCCGCATGATAGTGACAGGCGCTGCCCCCGCATCCCCGACTGTCCTGGGCTTCCTCCGCGCGGCCCTCGGATGCCAGGTGGGTTTCTGTGGCTGCTCAGGGCTGCTCATCCACTGCTAGCAAGAGGACATGTGGTATTTAAGAAAGGAGATGGATTAGACCCTCACATCTGCATTTACTGCTGTACCAGGATGGCTCCAACAGCAGGGCTTGGGGCAGCCACAGAGTCCTGGTACACCCAGAGCTCAGCAGGGTGGGAACAGCCCTGGGATGGCAGTAACAGGCAAGAGATGTTTTCACTCTGGGCATCTCCCAGAAAAGCCCCATAGGCTCATTCCACCCACTTCTCAGCACCAAACTGAGTATGTGCAATTACATGTGTTTGTGCAAGTGCTGGGAACTTCATTACACGAGTTTTATTCTATATATAAATGGAGAGAGCTAATCTTCAGACGTCAGCCTAACCCACTTAAGATGTCCACTGCATTACTTCTCTGTGATTAGGAAGCCCAGTGCAATTAAAAGGTCTCATTTGAGAGCCTAAAATTAGTCAGGGGGAAAAAAATCAGGGTGGATTTTCAAAATGTCCCAAAAATACCTTTTTTCCCACTAGTAAGTTCCTCTCATAGTGTAGCATGTGTCTTGACTCAAAGGCTAAGTGCTCAATTCATCTTCTTCCTGTTTTCAACATTATTGAGCCATGGTCTTTCCTAGACATAGAAATGGAATTTTGTATACAGTAGCAGCCAGGGACAGTGTCCCCGTGGCAAAGAGGCACCCACACATTGCAGCTGCAGGCTCAGCTCACAGGATTGTGCAACAAAGGGCAATGCTTGGAATTTCAGTTTGTAATAGCGAAATCTTTCATGATCTTTTAAAGATACCTGTCTCTTTGTCAGGTTTATGAAGGCTATGGCCAAACAGAATGCACAGCTGGATGCACCTTTACCACTCCAGGTGACTGGACATCAGGTAATGATTTTCTTCCACCGTTTGAAGAAATAAAAGAAATGCGCATTCGTTTAGGAAATTCAGGACTGTAACATCAAGGCCAAGTTGGATGTGGCTTGGAGTAACCTGATCTAGTGAAAGGTGTTCCTGCCCATGGCAGGCAGCTGGAATGAGAGGAGCTTTAAGGTCCCTTCCAACTCAAACCATTCTATGCTATTTCAAAGTAGGTTTTATATCCAAAGAGGAGGTGTCGGTATTTAGTTTTAATAGTGCAAAAGTTTAATTAAGGAAATTATTTCTGCACACAGACACAGCTCCTGCAAGAACATCCAGTATATCTACTATGCAAGTAACTAATGAAGAAATGCTAATTATTGTGTATAGGAGAGATGACAAGTGACTTGATAACTTTGATTTCCAGGTCATGTAGGAGCCCCTTTGCCCTGTAACTTAATCAGATTGAAGGATGTGGAAGAACTGAATTATTTTGCTTCCAAAGGAGAAGGAGAGGTAGCAAATCACATTTTTATATCAAATTCTTGCTAGTTAACACTGTATGAAGTACTTATATAATTATAGAAGCATTTTAGCTTTGTAGGGTGCATGGTTGCTGATGTGTTACATAGTGCAATCAGGAAAGGAAAACAGCAGTTTAACAATAGAGCAACAAAGAATTAATGAAAAAGGAGCTGTGGCAGTACTTCCAGCCTGATTCCTTGAACTGCTAAGACTGAATTAATTAGTTCAGCTAAGAAGAGCTGAATTGCTGTGATTTCTACATTGCTGTTATTTCTATACTACACAAAAATTAAACTTATTGAAATAACTTTGTTATTTTTAACTGCAAATTGAATGCAAATGAACTTCAAGCAAATCAGTTTTGCAAACCCTACTTCATATTTCCATTAGCTTGAAAAAAATCCATAGATAGTTTAATAACCAAATCTATTTTAGTTTCATGGAGCACAGTCATTCAAATGTTTCAAATTTTGTGAGTTACTACTTAACTTGTATTTATAGCAGAATAAGAAAATAATTCATCATCACCCCTGGCTGTTTTGCAGATCTGTGTGAAAGGACCCAATGTGTTCAAAGGTTACTTGAAAGATGAAGAGAGGACAGCTGAAGCGCTAGACCAGGAGGGTTGGCTTCACACAGGAGACATTGGAAAATGGTTACCTGTGAGTACTGGACACACACAGAGTTCTTAGAGCAATTGTATTATCCCATGTAAATTTTCAAGGACTGAACTTAGGTTTCCAAGCAGGTCTGTCTTTACAAAAGATTAAGTTTATATTTGGCAGAATAAGCTCTATATGTCAGTGAAGCATTTGAAAGCACAACATGCAACTGAAAGCTCTATTAAAGACAGACTGCTTGCTGAGTCTCTGTGGTTAAGTAATTTCTCTGGGAATTCTCATTTCTTTCTCCTAACAGAATGGGACCCTCAAAATTATTGATCGGAAAAAGCATATATTTAAACTTGCTCAGGGAGAATATATTGCACCGGAGAAGATAGAGAATATCTACATCCGCAGTGACCCTGTTGCTCAGATCTATGTCCACGGAGACAGCCTGCAGGTATAAAACAAGTTTTCAGAAGATTTTACTTTACTCTTTGTAGTTAGCAGGTGAGAGCTGGGCTTGAACAAAGGGAAGATGTGAGTGGATCACACCACAATGTCTCCCTTCTGCTTTGGAGGTGGCTGCCAGTTAGGCAGGAACTGGGCTGCTGGTGTGACCCTGAGCAGCTTAGAGAATGCTGTGGCCAAAGATCAAGCCTTCAAGTTGGCCTTGGTGTCACTCTTTGGGTCTCCAATGCTATCCTTTGCCACCATGCTTGTGGTATGCCAGGCAAAGGCAAAGGCACTGCTGCCTCCCACACTACCTGCCCATTCTGACCAATCTTACTCTGTTAATTTTCACATTTATACACACACCTACAGCTTCTGAAACCACGGCAATTCATCCTCTGCATTCAAGGATGGGGTCCTTTTCATAGAATCATGGCATCAGAGTTTGCCTGGTACTTGCCAGGGCCATGTGAGTTATTAATGTCCAAGAAGAAAACAAACCCAACTGAGGATATGAAAAGTGCAGGTAAATGCACAGTAACAGACAACCTTTCATCTGAGAAAAAGGCACAGACATCAGAATGTACTTCATGACGATATGTTAGTAAATTATTGACATAATTAAGCAAGAAGTAGTAAACATGCAGAACTTCAGCTGACTTGTGTATTCACTTCAATGTAGAGCCTGGAATGCGGTTCAGCTTTTGCCTGCAACTCTCCTTTTCCTTTACTTACAGGCCTTCCTGGTGGGAATTGTGGTGCCTGATTCCGAAGTTATGCCAAGTTGGGCAAAGAAAAGAGGGTTTGAAGGAACATATGCAGAACTCTGTAAAAATAAGGTTTGTATCTGTGGTATAGACTTTTTTTTTTTGTGCTGTAGCATTATGTGTGCACAACACTGTGTCTAGGAATGATGATCTCAGTGACAAGAACTATTTCCTCACTGAACAATCAGCAGGGTTGACATGGATCCAGTGATGTGTGTTGACTGGTGGTACAGACCTGTGCCAGCTGCAGTGTGGGCAGGCCAAGAGTCTGTCTTGCAGAGAACAACAGTACAGCAGGAGGAGAGGTTGTGTTTGCTTAGATTTTTTAAATAAGACAACTATGTAAGTCTTATCACTGGTCTTCCCTGTGGTGATCAGCAACAGGATCAGAGGGAAGGGCCTGAAGTTGTGTCAGAGGAGATTTAGGTTGGATGTTAGGAGAAGGTTTCTCCCAAAGAGCATGGCTGGGCACTGGAACAGGCTCCCAAAGGGACTGGTCACAGCACCGAGTCTGACAGAGCTCGAAGAGCCTTTGGACAATGCTCTCAAGCATGTGGTGTGACTCTTGGGGCTGTTCTATGCAGGGCCGATGGTTGGATTCCATGATCCTTGTGGGTCCCTTCCAGCTCAGGACATTCTATGATTCTATGAAAAGCACCCCAGCCTTAAACACATGCTCTCTAATACTGAGGAACTGTGTTGGATCACATCAGTGAACACCAATACCACTGAACCATCCCACTGATGTCTGTGAGCAATGATTCTGCATTGATGTCTGGCAGATGGCTGAAGGATTGTAAATTTAACAACTATGTCACATAGCTGGTTTGAAAATAGAACCTTACTTTTCACACCAAGGAGACAGTTAACATCACCACACTCAAGTTTAATGTTTATGCACTTTAATATAATTTCGCTAATTACGTATTAACTGTTTGTAAGGCACTTGAACTTTACTCAGAAACGTTTTTTGGTGAACAGTCAGCATTAATTGCATGTAAGGTTGACTATGGTATCTCATGAGGGATTTTTGTGTTTTAATGCAGGAACTGCAGCAAGCAATAATGGAAGACATGGTACGGTTAGGGAAGGAGAGTGGGCTTCACTCCTTTGAGCAGGTAAAATGAAACACATCATTCAGTGTGGTCAGAGAGGCAATTTGTCTGTATAGAAGAGAGATTTGTCACCATTTATGTTGCTACAAATCTTTGTTGCACCTGTACATGATGTTTTTGGAAAGAGCTTTATTGCTGGCAAGTTGTATTTATTCCCTTGGAAAAATGTATTTGCTGTGATTCTGCTTTCCACCCATCCTTGAAACTGGATTTAAATTTAGTGAAAGTTTTGGGTGAAGAGGTCAAAATCTAAATCAGGGACATGGATAATCTCCAGACTGACAACCAGAGGTCAAGGTAAATATCTGTAGGACTCTGACTTTTCTGCCATTGAAAGTTCTGTTAGAAATTGGGTCACTAATTACTGTTCTTATACCTGACCTCAAAATGCTGCTGTTTTTTTTATTTTCAGTCTGGGCACTAATTCTTTCCTTATGTGCTTGTGTAAATATTTCTGCAGTAGAGCTACAAACACTTCAGAAGGAGAGATCTGAAATCAACCATGGATTACATAGCATTAAAAACACAGAAAAATTATCCACCCCATTTTAAAATGCAAATGTTTATTTCGGTTTAAAAAATTAACATCTTAATCATTGCATATTAATTAGCGAGGGCCTTTTTGGTTTTGTTTAGACTGTTTCTGGGTGATAATTCTAATGAGTAATTCACCATATAGGAGTGGAGCAGAAACATCATTAAACATAACCCTGTTATTTTTCATTTCTCAGTTACCTATGCAAATGAAATGATAGCAACAAGAAATTTATTTAAAATTAATTCAGTATAAAGCATAGCTTTTAATGCACATAATTGTCTGTGCTAAAAAGTTTTGTTTGCCTCTGCCATGGTCTTCACGGTATGAAATATCCTCAAATAATCGATTCTGCTAGCAGTTTTTAATTAATAAAGTATAAAGTAGTGAGGAAAGCCTTGCCATCTTTCTAAAAATTAGAATAAAATAATAATAGAATAGGATAAAAAATACATGATGCAGTTTTCAAAACTAAAGGGCTTCAAAACTTCATCTCTGTTGCAATATGTAATCTTAAAACCAAACTCTGAGCCAGATCCTGTGGCTAATGTTCCCGTGGGATGGGATCCCCTGTTTATGAGGATACTCTGTATCATCCCCTTTCTTGTCTGCAGCTTGGATCTCTGTCTTGGGAATGACAAGTCTGGCTTTTATAAGCATCAGCTTCCAGGCTCTGAAAGCCAGTGCAGCAAAGGGGGGAGCATTAATAGCAAGAACGCTGATTTATGAAGGATGTCACAGGGGGAGGACCTGGACCATGACGCTTGCAGGGAAAGATGAATCACATATCTAATGGGAATAGAAAATGGTTTTACAGCCTGTATTCCTTCAACTCCCAGCCGAACAAACTGCAAAGCTGTCTGGCTTGGGGAATCACAAAAGCAGCAGATGGCTGGGGAATTTTGTCTTAAATCAGTGGACTCTGACCAGTCACGCAGCAGTTTTCTGCTTTCTCCCACACCAGCATGGGAAGGAAAAGCTCGCTCCCATCTGTGCTGCCAGGCTCCCCGCTGTGCTCAGATCCACTGCCTCGAACAAAGGCAGCCTTGAGAAATGCCATTTGCACAGACTAAAAGATTTGTATCACTTTAATTAGCTAAAATTCTTCCTGAAAGACGATCATCATGTACACGCTTTGTGCCTGCAAAGCTTCAGTGCTGTTTACTTTTGCAGTGGGATTGAGGTGAGGTTTCCTAGCACAACTCCGTGCCCTTGCCTTCTCCCCCAATGCCTTTCAGCTGTGTGAAACTGCAGTGACGATATCACACTGTCCCTTGTGTGCTGCCTCGCTGTGCTGTGGCCTTGGTTTCATACAGAAAACGAGTTTATGTGCTCATTCTCTTGGAGAGCTCCCTTCTGCAGGCAGGGGAGGTAAATCCTGGGGACTCAGCAGAAGAGTGCTCTGGACTTGAGGCACTCCTGGAGGGAAGCACAGCAAGGCTGGCATAAAAAGTTAACGCTTATTCAGTGTGATGCCTGTAACCTTTGCTATAAATATATCCCTCTTTTATTTTAGGTCAAAGCCATTTACATTCACTCTGATATGTTCTCGGTGCAAAATGGTTTGTTGACACCAACATTAAAGGCTAAGAGACCAGAACTGAGAGATTACTTCAAAAAACAAATAGAAGAGCTATATTCAAGCATCTCCGTCTGAAATCACAGGAAGAATCTCCTAAGTAATGGACTTCATAGCAATATTAGAATAATACTCAAAAGGTACAGAGCCAGAACAACATTGCTGAAATGGATAAGATTCTGAATCTTACACTTGAGCCTTTCAATTTTCTAGGATTTCATCACTAACCATATTTTCCCTTCTTTTTGCCATCAGGTGTGATACAATTTTTTTTTACTTTAAGTACACGGTAGGGCACTCCTAAGAATTATGCTAAATTGCCACAAAATATGCAGAAATTTCAATCTATGACTAAGTAAATTATGGAAGCATATCTTATTAATAACTACAAACATTTCTAATTAAAATAGGGAAAATTTCAGGTATTGATATCTATTGATATTTGATTGTATATAACCTAATATATTAGAAACTAAAATCATGGATAATTCAATAATGTGGTCTACCTCAAACTATCAGTGATTGATAGTGAAAGTAAAAGTCTAATTTCTCTGATTTGGAACTTCAGGCTGGATATTTGTTTATATAGTAAGTATAGTTTTTACATTTTTCAGGACATAAATGACATTGATTTGATTTACTCATTGATGACCTAACAACCAGAATAGAAATAGGAAGGAATCTCCCACTATTTGTACTTAATAGACCTATTAGTATATTACATGTAATGGATTAATGTTACCTTGAAATTACAAGAACAGGATAGGAAGCGATAGCATAGAATTCCCTCTATTTCCTTTTCATCCAAACACAGTTTATCCATGGCATGCTGATTCTGCATTAGGGCTCCTTCAGTCCAGTGCACTCATGGACATCTGAACTGCTCAAACTGAGAAGGCTGCAAAAGCGTCGCTGGCTCTGTGGTGGCTTTTGGTGGGAGTTCAGGATAATCCATATGCTCCCAATCCCTAATTTATTACTTCACATGCTGCTAATACTGGGTAGTCCAGCTGGTCTAACTCTCCCTTTCAGAAACAGTGCTAAAGAAATGGAGCACGAGGAATAAGCTGTGATTCTGGATGGGGCTTAGCAAAATGAAAGGGTTTGGGAAAAGGCCAGCCTGAGGTGCAGCAGTGGAGGGCATCCTTTTTCTGGCCATGGAAGGGGAAGGAATACTGCCCCGAAGGACCCACGGGGATGGGCTAAAGGCTGTGTTAGCCATCGCTGTGCAAGGTGTCACCGTATGGCAGAACAGTTGATGTGGTGGCGGAACGGTCTGCTACGGAAGCATCTTCCTGCTCAGACATCTGAAAGCATCAAGTCCCATTGGCATCACTTCCAATGGCCTCCCTGGAATAAACAGCAAGTTGTCTGGATGAAACCTTAGATTTCTGTGGTCATCAGAAAGGGGATAAGTCTCACAAGGAGTAGGAACAGACTCTAGAGCTCTCTCTTGGTACACAGCATGGTACAAGGCAAAGAGAAAACTGTCATGTCAAGTTGCTTGAATACTTGGACTGTCGATGGCTTCCTTCTGCTAAACAGGGTCCTCAATATCTGTGTGTATTGTACTAGCAGATGTTTGTTGCACCAGTGCATACTAGCATGGAGCTGTGCCTGCTAGATCTTTGCTAGGACAGTGGAAGCACACATTTTCTCTCTTATAGTGGAATCCACTGTAGACTTTTGAAGCTAAAAGTTTAAATTTTTAATCTAAACAGTATCTTATTTTCTCTCTGAAGTTCCGTTGCATGCTTCCAAATGAAATAAAACAAATTAGTGAGTTAGTGTTACACGAAGACTGATTTATTGCAGTGGTTTCAGAATAAAATGATACATAGGAAACCATATCAGTAACATAATGACTCAAAGAACGTGGCAGTTTGATTTATCAAATGTGCATTTGGCTGAATCCCTTTATGCGCCTGATTCCTCATTTGATTCCAGTGCAATGACTCATATCAGTCCAAAGCAAGTAAAGAAATATCTGAGATTTGATGGGATCATACATTCATTTTTCACCCATGTGCACAGCAGCAGCATCCCTGGGGAATTTGTGTGCGCCACGTCTATGGAGGATAGGGATTATTGCATAAAATCTGGCTCTTTAGGTCAAGTCATAAAGGATTTTCATCTCGGTGGAGTTTAGTTCATCTCCTTTGTGTATCAGCCAAAAGACAGTCATTACATACGCAACCTTCAAAGCAGTGGAGAAATAAATTCAGTACAATTTCCTGTCTGTTTTAATGGCGCAGTTTTAAAATAGAAAAACCCCGAACTCTAGTCATCTAGGTAAGTAGAGAAAAGCTATTTTTCACTGATTTTTTTTTTCCATTTGAATTTAATTTACTTTTCTCCTAAGATGATTTCAGGCTTTTTGAGACAACTAAACTCTGTATAAGTATAGAAGATCCCAATATGAGTTTATTTACAGATTAGATGGCTGTTATTTTTACATATATGATGCTGAATAATATATCTATATTCTTCTTTTGGTATTTGATGCAAAATGTCGGATGCACTAGAGCCAAAGATATGAACACCAAAAGAATAAGAAAGAAAAAATGCAGACATGGCCACACTTGGATGATGCAAAATCTCAGAGAAATTGTTGTTGTCACACCAAAAGTGTGAATGCTTTTAGAACTTGTGAAAAATTATATAAATAAACTAAAAGCTCTCTTTTATACCCATATAATCAGATTTTCCTCTGCAGGTCACTCTCTCTCGCCATAATCAACAATGTTCTAAGAGATTAACACTTGAAAAAGAGACATGTGTAAGGCATGAGCTAAGGTCAATCTTGCTTCTCTTCAAATTTCAGGAATATTTATTTTGTATTGGGGTTTCTTAAACTGAAACACTTCTTGTGGCCACCAAGGAAAAATGCCCAGAGCTGTCCAATAACCAGATGTTTGGCTTTGGTTTTGCTTTTTTTACGTTAAGATAACTAAATACAAAATTAGTTTCTATTATTCATCTTAAAAAGTGGAGACTCCTTTTGCAGTCAGTTTTGCAGTTGCAGTACTGCATTCTTGGACACGTTAAACATGGGAAGTTCTTCCTGGGCCTGGTACTATGCCTGTGGAATCACTGTAAGACTGTCTTATATATAAAAAAACCAGAATAAAATACAATTTCCAGGAAGAGACTCTTGCTTAGTTATATATTTTGTATGTTCTTTGATTGATACATTGCACAGAGAAAAATCTGTTCTGCCAAAATGCACAAAGTGTGAGCAGAAACCAGACCAGAGTTTTAACCCCATGTGGGCAGGAAATACATGGAATAATTCTGTCCTGAAAGGCACATTTGCAGGTTAAAATGTTTGATGCATATCAGGTGAGATGGAGACGGTGAGTTTTTATTGATAAAGTACCATTTTGCAATCTGTCCTCACTGTTAGTCAGTATCTATCAGCAACAGTAAAGTCCAGTCTCATTTTTGCCATGAACATAAAATTCTTGTGTGTAACAAAATAATCTGACTTAAATGTCTAGAGTGAAAAAATTAACTTAGATTTTTTTTTAATTTTACATGTGTTGAAAGCACAAACTGCTGATCTATATGTAAATAAATGCTACAAGATGAATGTAAACTGGGAAAGAATATACTATTTTTGCATGGTAATAGGTTACTTAAAGACCTCTTGATGCCTTAGAGAAAAACTGAAAAAGCATTTCATTTAGATACGATTCTGTTGGCATACTTTTTGTGTCTTTAGTTCACTTTGGTTTTCTCTGGGGGAAAAAAAGTCAGAATTAAATCATTGTTTCTTCCTGGAAGTGATATTCTTCAGTTTTTTGCACATTTGGTGGTTTCTATACCACCTTTGCTCCTGTGAAACAATGAAGCTTTTCAGAGAAGAAATCTGGATGCCTGTAGCCCAGAAGTGAAAAAGTTTTAGAACCCTTGAATTCTTCCAAAGAAGTATGTTTTCTGAGGCATCTGGAGTCCCTTTAAGCCGTTCATTTCAGCTTTTTGTTATGTATTTTAGCAAAGTAAAAGCAGCCAACAAATGAGGCATTTTGGTAAGTGTTGCCTATTGTATTTTCAACTGAAAGTGGAGGGGGGTAAAATTTAACATATACATTAATGTAAAAAAAAAACAAAACAACTGTTATTAAAGATTTTTCAGTTTTGGTATATTAGCATGTATATCTAAGAGTCATCTATGGAAACTTTTGTAAAGAACTAAATTCTCACCTTTCTCAAAACTGCTCATAAGATTTTCTTGTGGACTGACATACAATAAAAGCTCTTTTATAAAATCTGTTGTTCCTCCAGCACTTTGTCCATACCATTGGTATGAAGTCGTTTGGAACACGTGCCTGAACTAAACATGTTGTAAAAATAATAAATTATAGAAAATAAAATAATGACCAAAGGAATATTGGACCATGAGATTGATTTTAGCAATCTCCTATGAAAACAAATTGTTGCAAAGTTCTCTGAAGACGCAGCAGTCTTTCTGCAATGGTTTAATTTTTTAAAATTTTAAATCAATAATAATATAACCAAATGTATATGCTTGTTTAATATGAATTGACAATTGGAAATGCATAGTGTTTTTTCAGACCGTGTCTAAACCAATAAAGTTTCAAAGCATTTGGGCTCTATTCCAGTTTGTGTGCACTTGTACCTCCCTTCACTTGGAAATCCAGGAACGCCTGGAAGTATCCAAGGCCCAGGCTGGATGGGGCTTGGAACCACCTAGTGTAGCTGGAGTCCCTGCCCATGGCAGGGGGTCGGAACAGGATTCTCTTTGGGGTCCCTTCAACCCAAATCATTCGATAATTCTACACGCTCTATTTTTTCACGTAACGAAGTAACGAGATTCCTCCTCTCTACAAACTTAAGCTGAAACACGGGGTCTGATCAGTACAGGGAGCATCACACACACACGCCATTTACTTACTCCACTTTCATACACCACTTTTTTCCCTGTGCGGGCGGTGAGGCGCTGGCGCACGCTGCTCTGGGAGCGCTCCAGGCCGGCACGGACGGGACACAGACCCCACACTCCGAGGCCCCGGTCCCTGCCCACAACAGTCCCCTCACCACGGGCCGCGCGCCGCCCCGCGCATGCGCGCTGGGCGCGGGGCGCGGGGCGGGGCCGCCTGAGGGCTGCGGCGGCGGAGGTGCCGCCCGAGGGCCGCGGGCGGGGGTGGCTGTGGCCGCCCGGGTCGCCATGGAGCGGGGCCGCGGGCTCCGCGCCCCCTGCGCCGGGAAGGCACCGCGGAAGAAGCGCCGCGCGTCCCCTCTGCCGGGGGTGGCCGCTCTCCCGGGCAGCCGGGCCGGTGTCTCCCAGATGTGCCGGCGGCGGCTGTTCGGGGGCGCGGGGCCTCGCGGGCCCGAGCCCGCCTGTAAGCGCCTCTGCCGGGCGGCGGCGGGGCCGGGGGTGCTGGTGCCTGGGCCGGGCCGGTACCGGAGGGAAAGGGTGGGGGAAAGAGGACCCTGCCCGGTGTGTTCTCGCGGGTAAAGGTGCTGGATAGGGTAATCCGGGCAAGGTTTTTACCAAAAGCGTCTCGGTGTCTCCCCATAGGTTTGTTCCTCACACCTGTGCCCAGCGCAGCGGGTCCTGCGTGAGGTTGGGAAGTGGTTTCTTGTTATCCATGTCCCTCACAGTTTGGAGAAAGACTGCGGTTCTGGAAACAGGAGTGTTTCCTCTATTTTAGCTGCTAGTTAGCAATAGGAAGGATTTTTCCTTGTGTAAAGTGCCTCCTTTCCATTTAATCAAGTTGGAAGGGGGCATTTAGAAATAGCAAGACAAAAACCTTGCTCGTATTTGAGAGAATACTTTTAGGAATTGCGTAATGTCGTGACTCAGAAGGAGCTGACTTGTTGAACACAGTGCAGCGGATACCAAACTAAGAATTTGAAACCTGTTAAGAAAAAAATGCAGTCTAAGAGAAGGGATGGGAATCAAGTGAAAGCTGCCAGGGCACTTTGCTAAAGAAATGGAGAAGACCAGTGTGGGATGACTTGATCCTAGGCTAGTCTTGGTAATTTAAGAGTAAAGCTTTGCTGTTACAGTAAACATTTGTTTTTGCCTTGTTCTGCTCTACTGACTCCTGCTCCTGTATATATTTAATGCTCCTGTGCACAGGACTGGGTGCAACCAGCAGCCTGGAGGTCTTCCATATGCTTAAAAAAAAGAAGGAAAAGGATGGGTCCTGTCCGTATGTCATCCTATCCTGAATTCCTAGGGAGCTTCAGCCAGAGGGCTCTCTGTGGCCCTGGGGGGAAGCACTGTTTCAGACCCAGTTTTTAATTTGGGGATGGATACCCCTTTACAGTCATAAAAGTGTAACTCTAGAAAGTTTGGCTGTTTCTAGCTCTTGGATGATGAAAGTAAAGCACAAAGCTAAAAGACTTACAAAATTAGTTTTAGGATAACAAAATATGACTGTGAAATTTGCTGGTTACTGATTAATTGTGTCCTTAATGCCATTTGGGCTTATAAACAGTGAGGACCAGTTTATGTAGAAATCATTGATACTCCAAATAAACTCCATTTAAATCTGATTTATACTCAAACTACTTTGAATCAAGGTAAAGGTTGATTCAAAGGTGATGGGGTTTTTTCCTTTTAATCAACAGGTTTCTAAAACACCAGAAGTATTTCTTGAAGTCTGCTTTTTGTATTATCTTGATGATACACTGCTGAAAAAAGCAAATTCAGATTTTACATTGTGATAATAGAGTCAAAAAGTGTTCTGGGTGTGGAAGGTGGGAACAGCTAAAGGTTCCCTTTTAGAAATAATAATCTAAATTCTAATATTGAAATTATCATTACTGAACTAAACATTTATTCTCTAGGTCTGAAGAAAAAGCTCAGTGGGAAAAACCTACCAAAAATTAAAGAAAATGTTGAATATACTGAAGAGAGCTCTTCATGTAACCAAAAGTTAGCTAGAACTCATTCAAACACACCATTGTTAAGATTTGCTAGTAAATGATATTGTTTTGCCTTGTGACATGGCTCTTGGAGCAATGCAGTCTGAATTATCAGTGCACTGATGTTTGTCAAATTATTTATTGACACCCCATAAAGACATTTTGGAGTTGTTGCCTTTGTCTAAAACAGTGTAGCTCTGTGATTGAACTTAGTTCTCTTCTTTCACTGCAGCTATCAAGTGAATGTCAGAGAAACAACAGATTTCAATGTAAAAGAAGGGGAACCAGAAGAAAGCAGTGTACCACTGAAGGTGAGAATGCGGTCTTGCTTTTTAACTACTAATGATGGAGGGTAAATCAGAAAATTGTGACACATTAAATTCTTTTTCTAATCAGGTAAAATTTCCTGTGAGTTTTATGTGTGTGTGCACAGACATTTTTCAGGCTAAACTTGGTCCTGTATTTTGGATTTCAGTTTCTGTGTCTTTAGCCAGAATAAAAGCTGTTGGCGCTACTGGTAGCATCAGAAAACATCAATACTAATTTTTCTTAATGAGGCAAGGCTATAGGAACTATGGTGTGTGGAAGAGATCTCAGTAGAGTGTGATTCCAGAGAACAGCTCACTTCTGGGTCAGGCACAGACCTTTGACAGGTTGCTGTTGCAGTTTCTTGTTTTATTAAAACTGGAACAAAATGATTGGAGATGGTGGTGAAGAAGTGTTACAGGACAGTTAATACTGCAATGGCAAGAGAATAGTGAACCAGATGTGTTTGAACTGAAATCTGCTGCAGCAAAGGGCTCAGGTGATACTGGTGTAAAACTACTTTTCTTTAAAATGTTAGCTCTTCTTTAGAGTCTACCAATTATTTACATTGTCTACAAAATGTGTAGTTTCATAGAATCTACTGCCTACACATCATAGATGTTTGTATTTACAGAAATGGTGTAGGATTCTGAAAGTGAGAAGTGGGTGTCTGAAAAAAATCCAAAGGCAGTGAAGTTCATTACTCCACCACTGTTGTGCATAATTTCAGTTCATGTCAGTATGCCTTCAATGGCAGTCTCATCCAGTAAAGATTGTAGGATCAAATGGTGGGTATATGTCATGAATTTTAGAGCTGTAAATCAGATTGCAGATTTGTTCATGTGCATGAAAAACCCTGCTACAAATTATACTGTGAATAGCAGGCTTAAGTGGTGAGGTACCAGACAGTGAGTTTTCTCAGCATCTGCTAATGTAGGATGATACTTAAATGCCTTTCTTTGTCTACATCCAGTTTTCTCAGGTTGTTTGTGTTGGTCTTTTAATTTTAGGAATCCAAAATAATCAACTTTGAAAGTAAAGGAAGTTTGAAAAATGCTGAAGTGACTTCAAGTGAGTATAATGGCAATGAATTACATTATTATATTTTTATATCTGTATTAAACTAAATGTAGAATTCATTATATAATTTTATTTCTATAAAATTACTGGTCTTGTACTGTGCTGTTGTACTGGTTCTGACTGTGTGATATTAGAATGTGAAGGTTTTGAGGCCACCAGCTGGACTTCTGCCTCTTAATGCCACCTGTGGCTGGGCTCACATGAGTTGGTTGTAGGCAGCACACATCGACCCACAGCACCTGAGACAGGGTTGAGCCCAGCCTCCTGTTGGAAACCACATGATCTTGGTTTTATCACTGACAGAACTAGGTGTGGACATGAGTTCTTCATTTTACTCAAACCTGCATTTCTAAAAGCTTGTGACATGTTTAAGAATTACCCTACTAGAGGCTAAATTCTTCAGGTGTGTCTTGTGAGCCTTGGGCAAGGAACATGTCTTCTCTTAGCTTATGGTAGTGTATGGAAGTAAACAAAGGATGCTCTTTGTTTGCTTCTTTAACTGTGTTATGATTCATTATAAGATACTGACATGACAGTATTTAGCTCATGACAGGAATGAAACTCAGATAAGGAAATCCTGATAGTTAGTACAAGATAATAGATTTTTGTTAGCCACCTTTGATGCCTTAGGATTTTTAGCTTCTATATTTTTCATGTAACTCTGGAGCTACTGTTCTCGCATCTTAGACAAAACAATTTCTCTCTAGGCCTGAAACTCAAGGACACCTTACTATCTTAAGCTCCAAAAAATGTAAACAGCAGAGAAATTGCACGGGCAAGCTTGGGATAGATGACTTCATTACCTGAGGTTATAATTGGAAGTCTAACCCCGATATGCAAATGGACCAAAAACTATAAAAACGTGAAAAACTCGTGACCCATCGTCCATTTTGGGTATAGCCCTGGGTGGGCTCTGACTGCCCGAATGTACCAAGAAGGCCTTTGAATAAATATCTGCTTTTTATTCTCTTAATTTTGTCTGGCCTCTGTTCTAGGTAGGCCCAAGAAAAGGCATCACCATTTTTGTCTCTTTCTCTAGGTACAGAAATTACTCTTCCCACAGGTGTTTCCACCTTTCTCTTAGAGTGTTTAGATGAAGATTCAGCTGCAGATTATAGCACTACTAGTGACAGCCTGAAGAGTTATTCATCCCCTGAAACATTCAGAGATGATGATTCAGGTGAGAATTTTGGGGGATTTTTTTCTTGAGTTTTATTTGATGTAGAAAATGTGGGGAGACTGTCTGCAATAGAAAGACTAGCAGCCTCCCTTGGTGTGACTCACCAGGTCACATCTTTACTGTAAGTCAACCTGTGCTTAACATGGAATCTATGTATCTGTCCTCTAATCTGGTGTGAATCAGGTCTTGGTGTAATTTGAATCCTACTTTAAACCTAAAGTATTCACTGTTGACACAAGCTGTTTATTGAGAATGATCCACAAATGTGCTTTCAGTCAAATTCCTTCCAAACTTTACTGCACCTGTTTGAGCCAAGACAAGGATTTAGTTTTGCTTTTTAGTTCCTGTCCTGCAAATGCCATTGCTTTCGGTTTGGTCACAAATTTAATAACTCGATGTATTTCAGCATGAGAAGTCTGCACTTATATTTTTTATGTCCAGAAAGATGCAATTTTTACTCTGTGGACCCTGGCAAGTACAAGAACTCTACTCTTCTGGACTCCAGCAAAGCAGTGGCCATAGATAAGATACCACAGATCTCAAATCTTTCAGCAATATTAGGTAATTCTTTTCTACAATTCTTCAGGATATAAACATAAACAAATTTCACTCTGCTGTGAGGAACCTGTATAAAATATGTAATGATCATTTTATGTAAGGTCTGTCTGCATACTGGAGAGCAGCTCTGTGCTAGTGGTCTGTGTTTGCTTCTAATATTGTGCTTTATAAGTTAGTTTGCACGAAAAAATTGTCTGGTCTAAGCTGGCTTAGCTTTTTAATTTAAAGTTTAGCTTTCATGTTTTGGGTTTTTTTTAGAACCTGTACCAGAGGATTTTCCAGGCGGATGCGTTAGAAGGTAATCACTACAGCAAAGTCTTTGATGCACCTAAATGTTCAGGCTCTTCTCTTTTGAGTGATACTTAAAAGAAAGGCAGTACAAATAAGCCTCTGCTCCTGCAAACACTTTGGTGGAGTTTCAACTACCTGTGTCCTCACTAATTTTGATATTGGTGGAACTTGAAATTGGTCAGGGAAGAGTTTGCCTTATAGACTTCTAGTTTGACCTTGCAGCTATAGGGAAGTCAATGTAAGAGAACTCAATGAAGGATTTTATGGAACGAGATGACATTTATTTACAAAATCCCTAAGTAAGTTGCTTTTATGCAGTTGCATTAATTCCGTCACGTTTCATTCAGTCATAGCAAGAGGTGTGTGCTCAGGTGGTCTGGCCAGGCTTGTCTGTGCAGTACAGAGTGAAGGGTACCTGTCTCCATTAAGGGAAGCCATCATTAAGTCTGGCATTCTGTGCTTGCCCAGAGAAAAAGCAGGTTTCGGGCACGTCTTTTATGTTCTTTAGGAATCATCAGTTTACATGGGGCGCTCCCTTGCTTTGGAATCCCGCTGACTTAACATCATAATCTTGGGCCAGGTTACTGCCTGTTGTTCATGTTTCCTTATTTGGAATGCGTCTGCCAGGAAGTGGAATGGTGTGTGTGTGTTGTGCTGGGACCCTGCTGACACGCCCTTGTTGTTGGGTGCCAGATTTTCTCTGACAAGTTTGCTTGTCTGTGGTAAGGTTTTATCACAGAGAGGGTCTTCTATACTTGGCCTTGTCACACTTGCCTTCAGGTCCTGACGTAAAAACCTGAGGAACATGAGTGTTTTTCTAGGAACAGCATCATTTCTTTTAACCCTTTTGCTTCTCCTTTCAGTCTTACATGCAGACATTTTTCATTCATAACACATATCAATCTTAGTGTTACAGATCTCTACACAATTGAATCTGAATTTTCTTGTGAACCTAATTTTCCCCTGCACCTTCCTTTAATATGTTCTGTCCTAGAATGCTGAACTGCTAAGTATTTAGTGAGTCTTCTGTGGGTCTTAAATTGCAACAATCCTCAGAATAAGCTGTGTGACTTGATAAACTATCAAATGACTGTAAAGGGTGATTAAGCAACTCCGTAAAAATATTTTTTAAAATAAGCTTTATCCTTTTTCACTCAGCCACTCAGCTTATATTTTCCTAGGATTTTGTTATTGGTTTTTTTTAATGTTAACATTCATTCAGAATACTTGTTCTTTTTTTTTTTCCTCCTCTTCTAGAAAGAGACCATCAAATTGCAATTACAGTTCTTCAGCATTAAGCATTTCAGCTACGCCGGCAGGTAAAACATGACCTGAAGCAGTTGTACTAGCTGTAAGAACAGAATATTCTACCCAAACTTAAATGATTGCACAGTATCTAAACCAGGCTTCTACTGTGTCATTCCTCCTCCAGCACAGACTAAACTCAGTTATGTCTAGAAGGGAAAGTGTAAATTGAAAAATCATCCCAGCAAATAAGACTTGGTTCTAAGTAATGTGTTAGGAGGAGAAAACAAAAACAACCAACTAACTAAAGTCTCAGACCCTGTATTTTTCCATTTAATCACCCATGATGCTCAATGAAAATTGACATTTCTTATTTAACTTACTCAGGAACAGAACTGTTTGTGTCATGCTCTTTACTTGAGCTTATTTGATATCACCTTCACAAATACATTGAGTCCCTGATGTAACTACAGTTCCAATCTGTGACTGATATGATTCTGTCTTGTGGCCCACGTGCCACGTAATTTCCCCCTGCTTAATTTGGAGTGCAATGGCAGCAGAAGTTGCCACTGGTAAAGACTGCTGTGATTATTTAGGTCTTTGATCCCACAATGTGTGTGTCCAGCTGTAAATATCAGGTGAACATAAGATGAATAAGCAGCCTTGTTTAAGAAATGGGAGAGGAATAAAGCAGTCCTGATGGTGGGCAGAGGGAGATGAGGACTATATTGGAGGATGGAACTGTGTTTACATGGGTGGCTTTGGAATTATTTCTCTTTGAAAACCATGGGGTGGAGAGTAGCTGTCATCTTTGTCTCAAAGTTAATTAATGTGTTGGAAATCTGTCACAGGAAAAAAATTCTGTAAAATAACAGCTGCAAGAGAGAGAACTCCAGACCTAAAAAGTGATATGCGCTGTCCTTCACCATTAGGACCGGAAGGCAAGGTGAAAAATCCTTAATAAATCAGCAAGGTTGTAACACAAGTGATTTGCCCCTTGTATGCGTGGAAGACTCCACCTAGAGGAATAGTAGTTCCTGCTACACTTGTAAAAGTGTGCTTGCAGCCCCGGCAGGGTGAAGATGTAGCTTGCCTCTACCTCTCGATGGAGCAATAGTCGTGGATGTCTCCAAGCTCACTGTTTTTCAGACTGGGTGTGTCAGTGGTACTGAAATTGGTTGTGTAGAGCTTGACTATGACAGAGGGACTCTTTTTTAGTGCTTCTCAGGCTATAGAGATTCACTTTGTAACACAAAATGTAATTGTTTCACTATTTAGCATGATAATCAAACAGCTAAAGCCAAAAGGCTGAAGAAAAAAGAAAAGAGTTTTAATCCCTTACAAGAAGGTTCATCATCGTTTAGGCAGCTTGATGCCCCAAGAAAC
Organism: Orthonyx spaldingii; assembly: GCA_013397795.1. Lineage (NCBI taxonomy): Eukaryota > Metazoa > Chordata > Aves > Passeriformes > Orthonychidae > Orthonyx > Orthonyx spaldingii. The sequence continues at coordinate 397,057 of VZTJ01001887.1, read as the reverse complement.
ACTTCAGCCAGATCAAAGAGGTTGACAACAGAAGTTCTGCCAACTAAACCGACAGGTGCTGTGGTGGTGAGTATTCCCATTGTGCCCCACTGATTAACAATGGCATGGAATGGAAGTGGGAGTTGTGACTCCTAACCAAAGATACAATTAAATAGGAGAAGTGGCAGGTAGTGCCACATCTGAAATGTCCGTGCTGCAGTAAACTAATTATTTGTCTTAATTTTGGAGAACATAAGACAAAAAAACCCTGAATGATAGGAATTCAATACTTAAATCTGAAGAACTAGTAGTAATTCTAAATGGAGTTCTTAAAGTATTATGTACTAGGAGAATACCGTGAGAATAGTAATAAATAGTAAAGAATTTGAAACTGCTACTGAGTTCTTCTCTGGTTTTGTTTAGCAAATGACTTCCACCATGCTAATCATGGAGGAAAAGAAAGTCCTGAAAAATCCTGGTGATGTTCAGCCTCTAGAGCTAGATGTGAGTGTCTTTCTGATTTTTTTTTTTTTTTTAAATGATTAGAACCAAAGAAATCATTCCTTGTGGCAGACTTCATTTCTACCTATACATGTGTTACACTGCAAATTGCACAACAAATGGATAAATTCTGGATGGTTAAAAAACCCGAACAACCCAACCTAGGAATTTGTTTTGTGTTTTTACAAATGTAATGTAAAACCAGCACTAGTAGCCTCATTTGCACAACCCTTTTGATTCAAAATTGATATTTAAATGCCACTTTGAATTCTTTGGCAGTACAGGTAGTACAATACTGCCACTTGTCTCTGCACACTTGAGCTAGTACATACTAGATTAATAAATAGAGAACATCAGGGTCTTGCTGAATCCCTAAATCATTATTTTTTAAAGCAATAGAATCTTTTGCATAAGCCAACAAGCATTAGCCAGTCTGAATTGTTGTCTGTTATTTAACTGGGCAGTTTTTCCTGTGTATTTTGTATTTTGACGGAGCTGTAGCTTAGCTTGTCGCCAGTGTGCAAAGCTTCGCCTGGGGAAGACCTGTTCCTGAATACCACACGTCCATTTGTAAATTCAGAAGAAATTGTTCCTGCATCTCTCAGCTCAGAAAAAGAAATTATTTCTCAAAGTTCAGAAGAAAAGATTACTTTAAAGGTTCTGATTTTACCACACTTCCTAAATCCAGTTTTGTCATGCTAATTTGTAGTGTACTGTATATTTAATCCGTACTTAATTTTAGTATTAAAACTGCTAAAGAGAATGTTTAAAGCTTTGAAGCTTTCTGTTACCCTTTCCAATAGCATGCTAAGTGTACACAAGTAGTCTTAAGTGTTTTCTAGAGATGTGCCTTGAAATCTGCATGTCATCCCTAAGTTCCCTGGAAGAAAGCTAAAAGAACATTTCTTCAATGAGAATGTTGTGTGAATGAAATGTCATTAATCTTTTCAGCCTCTGCGTGACAGACAAATCTGCTGCATTGTTAGAATGTCAGCAGGCCAGAGGCCTTCTAGGCTCCAGCAAGTTCCAGTTAACGGGAAAGAGTTCCGCGTTCCCAAAGGAGTGCCTGAAGGTAAAGGAATATGGACTTGGTTCACTGTGCAGATGCTAACTGCTTAGTTGAGTATTTAAAGGTTATTGGGCTTTTTTTTAAAGTCTGAATATTGGGAAAAATCGTAAGGCTAAAAAGAGCAAAAGATGCACAAAACTTCAAATCTCTGACTTAATCTTGTGCAACAGTGCTTTATTAAAACCGCACTAACATTTTCTCCTGCAGGGATCTTTAGCATAGCAATTAATATGGTCATAGGCTACTTCATATATAAGGCCAGAAGGTGCTAGTAGGTAACTGAGAATGTCTGTGCTGCTTCAAGTTTCTCCAGAAGTAACTTGTTCCCAGAGAAGCTGTGGCTGCCTCATCCCTGGAAGTGTTCAAGGCCAGGTTAGACAGGGCTTGGAGCAACCTGGTCTAGTGGAAGGTGTCCCTGCCTTTGGCAGGGGGCTTGGAATGAGATGAGTCTTAAGGTCCCTTCCAAGCCAAATAATTCAATGGTTCTATGATTCTAAGCACAGCATTTGAGTTTCACTGCTGATATGAAGATTCCCTAGAAAAGATACTGGGCTTCGTTAGTAAATTATTATTCTGTGCTTTATTTTTAGGGTGAGTAAGCCTGAGTTGAACTTTACATTTGGTATTCACCCTCCCCAAAGTAGTTCACGTTATCAGTAGTGTTTTTCTGTAAAAAATATCAGTTTCTCCTAAGTTCCTTTTCTCCTGAAACCCTTATCATAGGGAAGGCTTCTTTCTTCACTTCCTAGATTTTTGTTAAACAAAAATGAGAACTGTGAACAAAACTGTCTCATCACTTAACACAGAGGTAAACCCCCCTCCTTTTCCCACCTCTGGTGAAGTTTCTTGGTATACCACTGGATGGCACATGTCTTCTGAAGTTTAAAGCAGTTCTCCAAGTTCTTCTCCTGCAAGTTGTATGTCATTTATTCTGTTTTAATTCAACACAGAGGTACTGCATAAGTGTGGCAGCTTTCAAAAATACTAAATACACAAAAATTTTCATTTGCAGTCTTTAGGTCCAAATGTCTTCCTACTTTATTGCCAGTTGAGTTATATGCAGCATCTAGAATGCAGGGAAGTGCTTGTAAGTGTATGTGTATGTATTAATTAATGACACTCATCTGATGCTTCTGTACAGATCCAAGAACTGGGATGCTAGGTCATGTGCCCAGGCAAATTGTGATAATATAGAACACAGGTTGTACTTGGTGGGCAAGTGAATCAGAAATCAGGAAGTGGTGTTGGCAGAACAAAAGACTGGTTTTCTTACTGCTTTTCTAGAGGATCCTGGTATCGGGAATTAGACCCCACTGTGGTGGGGGGTTTATGCTGGATGTTTTGTTCTCTGCTCAAGGAGTCTTTCAGATGATGCTGGTTTTCATTAGGAATGTACATATACTCAAAACTATTGTTCCCTCCTCAATGGCAAATGAGACCTGCAAGATCCAGATTCTTCCAGACAAATGTTAGCATTGGATATCTAATGAATATCTGAACAGCTGGTCAGATTTAATGAGCTTTCTCTTACATGTGAGAATGTGTCACTTTATTGATAATTATTTATCACTTTTTTTCCCCCCAGATATTATTATAAGTAACAAAAATTGGACCTACTATAAACAGATATGAGATTTTTGGCTCTCAGCAGGAGTTAACAGAAGAAATTACTGTCTGGCTGCTGTGGCAGGGTGGTAAAATGGAGCTCCTAACTAGTAATTAATGGTTGGTGGTTTTTTTGCATATATGTTGTTTGAAATTTAGTATTATGTGTTTCAGTAAGCTAGTAAATACTCAAATACTTTATATTAAATTACTTTGTACAGCAACTAGATCCTGTTCTGGGCATTATTATATAAGGATTCCATAAAGATGATTCTTCAGTTTCTTTAGATTTTTTAAAAGTGTGACTGAAGAATGGCAGACCAAATTGCATTAATGGAATTACTTTTGGCTCTCTCTCTGCCAAGATTTCTAGTTTTCTCTAGTAGCATTAGCCTCTAAAGATGTGACCTCTGTTTAAGTGTTAACATTGGCTATGAAGGTAACTGCATGTCCTGGGAGAGGCTATGAAAGCATTCATGTACTCTTGGGGACTTAGAAGTCAATACTATGCCACCATTAAACTCCTTGACTGCTTAGGCCTGCAGAACTTTGGAGGTACAGGACTGTGTGTTCTGCTGTAATTTGATTTCTGAATATGAATATAGGTTATCTTCACCCCATCATCACTGTGAATTGGCTCTTAATGATCAGCATTGTCACCATTTTGGGCACATCCACTGCCCAGCCACTGCCATCTGAGAGTCCTTCCTGTTTCATCTCAGATATTTTGTAATATCACATCTGTCAGTCATTGTTTCTTTTAGTGGCTTCAGACTTAAAGAAAGTAAATGCCTTACATGAACACAATGGTGGGAAAAACCCTTTTATAGCTGAACTGTTTGAAGAGATTTGGATTTTCAGGTTATTGTTCACACTGTGTCCATATAAGTCAGATTCCCAGTGCTTCCAGTTCAGCTTGTGGATTGTTAATTCATAACTGTTGTTCTTAATGTGCCGAATGTCTTGGAAAACACTGTCAAGAACACATTTTTTTCCACTTGAATTCATTGCACATTAAAGTAATTTGGACCCCTAAGGTGTTCTCACTGCAATTTTCTTTACTCGGACGTTTTCTGAACAAAAAGGAAGTTCTTCAATGTTTCAAAATGCTAGTATGGCTTTCAAAAGTCTGAGTTGCTTCTCAGTGTTACCACCCTGGAAAACAGTTCTGTATTTTCAAAAAGAGCATGACAAGAAGACCTACAAAATCCATAACTTTAGTTTGACTGCATTTGAAAATACCCGCGGAAGTTCAAACCCTGATCCCCATTGCTCTGGGGCAGAAGGAAGTGCAAATAAATGCTGCTGGATTAGTCTATGAACAAGTATTATATAAACATTCTATATGGCTCAAGGTTAAAAATTATGCCATTAAACTATTTTTCTTTTAAGCATTAGTAGAATGAGTTCTGCCAGTAACTCCTCGGAGTTCTGTTGGGTGTGCTTTTAATTATCAATATTCTTGTTCTTGCAAATACTAGGTCACTAGTAATTATGCAAGAATCTAGAGCCCCTAGGAGACAGAGGTGAGCTTCTTAATGTAACTTTAGGCAAAATGGAAACATATATTTAGTAAGTTGTGCTTATAATGATTATTCAAGTAAAGGATGGTCCAGAATAAAGATATGTTTATTTTAAGGGTATTCTGGAAGTCATAGGAAAAAACACTTATTTTGCCTCAGGCCATTTGGTAGTTTTCTACAAAGAGACTAATACTGGCAAACTAATTGGAAAGTACAAGAGAGGAAAATATGGTCTGTAACTGGAATGGGCTGTAGCAGCCTGAATACTGCTGGGGTTTGCTTTTGTTTTTCTTGATGTGATGAGGCTGTATAGGTGGACAGAAATATCGTGAACCACAATCTCTTGTCCTTCCCTTCAGTTATGAAAGCACTGCTTCTTATTTTCATTCTTTGTCTGGCTCTTAGAGAAAGTGTAATTAATTACCAGGCTAGTTCATTGCCCCAGGGAAGGAAATTCATTTTGAGGCTGCAACAATCTCTACTCTTGTTCTGCTGTTCTCAAAGGAAAGGCGTTTTCCCATAGTTTGGTTTTCAGATGAAAAATGACTACATAAAATTTCATTCACAGCGGAAAGTGGCTCTTCCATATTGGTGGATAAAGGTTATGGGTCATGGCCACTTAATTGGTAGGACAGAGGAGGTTATTTGTGCAGTGATTCAGGAGAGGAATCTGTTCGGTGTCACCAGGGCTGCTCTGTCACATCCCAGACATGATGAAGTCTTGATGGCTTGAATGGAATCACTTCCAGCACGTCAGTCCATGCAAGAACTCAGATGATCCTTTATCACCAGGAATTGTGCATGGTAGATGCATGTTCAGTAAATGTATTATTCATAAATCTGTAAGAGATATTTCATTAACACTGTTATTTTTGTTATCTGAAGTGGACTTCTAGGAGACTTTGACTCCAAGTACTCGGAGATGGTGGGAGATGTGTCTTGTACTGCTGGGCTACAGTGGTGCATGTACAAGCTGGTGGAGGGTAAAGCCTTCCATGCAAATGGTTCTGGTTTGGTTCATAATCTTTAGACACAAAAGAGAGATGTCTGGGGCCCAAATCAAAATATGCTGAAAGGACACGTAAGTTCACTTACATTTAAAGGGACTCCATCAGCTAGAATTGTAATGCACTTGAGCTTAGCTAAATCTTCATTGCTCTAAGTTGTGAAACTACTGAAAGCTGAGTAACATATCCCGGCCAAAATTCTAACATTTTGTTGTGTTCCCTGAAGACTTTTTATATTTGAGACTGTATTTATGTGCTCCTCTTGAAGCTAGGAGTCTTTCACATGGTGAAAGGCTGTAAAGATGGTCATATATAAATATGTGGCAGGCATGTGTGTCTTCTGTAGAGAACAAGGAGGAAAAGATGGAACTGAACATCAATTCCTGTTTTGTGTTAGAATTATTTACAACTTCCGGTAGATGAAAACCAAAGTTTCTACAGATGGATGATTGTGAAGAATCATTATGTAGATATGTTACACGTGCTAAATTACGCCTTAAAAATAATCTGCTTAATTTAATCTTACATCACACATTATTTTAGTTTAAGTCCTTTTCGAGGGAAAGCAGATGAGTCAGTCAGTTTTGTCAGTCCTTAATTAAACTTCCTAGCAGTGTTGTATCTGAACAGTGAGACACTGAAAGAGACTGTTAGCTGTTACCAGGGTTTCTGTTTCACTTAAATGTTACTAATAAAGAGTTTTGCAAAAAGCCACAGATCCTTTTGATTTTATAAAACCTATCATGCTTTTTTCTTTTTTTTTTTCTCGTAATTTGTTTTGGAGTCAGTTGCTGGGCTTTGCCTCACACTCTTTTGTGGATGGATGCTCTACCTGTAATGATGGCTTGCCCTACCATCAACTCCCCGCATTAAACCTTCCCTGTAGGTTTTGGATCGAGTGCAACTGAGCTGAGCCCTTCTGCTACAGCTGTGGGAGAATCGCTTCATGTACCTGGAAGGAGAGCGGGCAGGAGCTGGATTTTCGAGGTTTGGGGTAAAAACGTCACCTGCCTCTGCTGCATCCCTGCACGCAGAGTCCCGAAGGCGCTGGGTACAACCAGAAGGATCTGATGCCTCGCTCGTGACCTCCTCTCGCCTTCGTGGGGCTCCTGCCTTTAATTTCCGTCCGAAGAAGGAAAACACAACAGCGGCGCGTTCTC